>OVAP01004821.1:0-13915 GCA_900406295.1 Aurinia saxatilis | reverse complement strand
GTTTTCCGACGGATTTGTCCGTCAGAAAACCCGTGTTTTCTTGTAGTGGTAGAAAAATTTGACTTGTATTCGATTTAAAGCTAGGTAAGGTTCATGCAATGCTTACCAACCAACCGTATGATTATGTGAATAGATGATTGAGGAAACAGAAACAAAGAGATTTCTATGGATTTTAGTTATTAGCTTTTACTGTTTAGAGAGTTGAGAAGTGTATAAACAGTAGTTGAAACCAGTTATGATAAGTGAAGTTGTGGGTTCCATTGTACACACATAATTGGTGTTCTTGTTTTCTTTCCATTTCAGTTGGAGACACAGGATAACTCTTTGAGTCTTAGCTTTTTCTGAATTGTCCCCAAAATAGAATATAATTATTATTCTAGCTTCTAAGAGTCTGTGTGTCACATGTTCGAATTTTACTAATTGTACGAATAGTCTGACAAGATTTTAGTCGTCTTAAATCGGTCAAAAAAAATGTGGAGAGGCTAACTTCATCTTCTGGTTCTTGTGTAATAGATCATGTGGAGTTTTGGACTTTACTACGAGGGGAACAGTTTACTGATGCGCATGCAGGGTCGAGTACTTGATGATAATATATAATGAAGTTGATCTGATCTCCATAATGTTACAATGTGGTATAGTAATATGTTATATATGATCGTTTCTTGTTTTGTGTATATAGTTTTGATTATTACAAACGATGTTATTTCAAAAATATGCAACTATTACGTGTATCAAATTTTTCGTATAACTATGAATTTATTAAGTAGTTTATGTTAGTGTCATCAATACGTGCGTTCAAATTAATGATTTTTATAGAGAAAATAGATTATCTAGTTATTTCTGTTAGTGTCATCAAATACTTGGATTCAAACCTGCATTTTGTTGGGAAAAAAAACCCATCTTCTTCTGGCTCATTTAATCAATAGATTGATAGTCAAACTAGGTGGTGCCCGCGCTAAAACGCGGAATAAGTATTTAAAATACATTCATAAAACGTTAGTTGGATTTAAAATGTGTTAACATTAGGCAAATAATCAACTTAAACCAAACCAATGTAAATAATAACATAAAAATAAAAAAAAACCAAAAGTTACCCCATTAAACCTAGTGCATAACATTCGTTTTTAAAAGATTTAAAAATCCTCCCATCAATTGTTAGGATTTCTTTAAAAATCTTTTAATCTCTCACAATATTGAACAACATTATTAGAAGGTAAATCTGTCCACACACACTTGGCACAAAAATGATACGATCAATCACTCGACATATCAAATCTTATTCTAATATATTTTGGAAATCAACATACATGAGTTTCTTAACCGTGTGAAAACACAACTTAAATATTTTGAAAGATGTGGTGAAAATTGATACTGTAAAATAACAAATAAACAACTCTAAAGCACGAAGATATGAGAGAATTTTTAAAAAAACCATTTTTGGTGTAGTTTTTTTTTCTTCAAAAAGATCATCTTTTTATATATATTTTAAAAGTAAATGACCATTTTAAATATTTTAAAATTGTCTTATAATGTTTTTTTGTTGTTTTAGGGTTTAGGATCTAAGGTTTAACGTTAAAACACTAAATCCTTAAATCCTAAACACCACAAAAGATTTTTATTCAAAAATCACTAAAATTTAAAACTTAAAATCTTAAATCTTAAATTCAAGTAATAGTAAACCCTAATCATATAAGGTTTTAACACTAAACCCTAAATCGTGGAACCCTAAATGAACTATAAATCCTAAAGGACCATCTTATTCTTTTTAACATTTTCTAAAGTAATTACCATTTTAAATATTTTTAAAATGTCTTATAATGTTTTTGGGATTTTAGGGTTTAAGGTTAAAACCCTAAACCCTAAAATCCTAAACACCAAAAAGATATTTATTTAAAAATCACTAAAATTTAAACCCTAAAACCTTATATCTTAAACCAAAATAACACTTAACCCTAACCATATAAGGTTTTAACCATAAACCATGGTTTCCTAAACAAACTCTAAATCCTAAAAAGTGGGAAATAGATAAAACTCGGGCGACTCTCACAGTTGGAGATTGATAAATCGAGCTCAGATTCCAGTTAATATTTGTAGCGAAAAAAGGAACAGGAGATGTCAACATTTGTGTAGAAAAGAATTGTATAGCAAAATAGCATGAATTTATTTATATGTTTTCTTATAATCATTTAATGATTATATGTTATCTATAATTATATTTATCATACGTTGGACATGGTTAATCCTATTTCTTTTGTAGCGACCATATGTTACGCAGAAATTAACTAATAAACACAGTGATTACCCGCGCGGAAAATCTATATAATTCATGACTTTAGCTTTTTTTTTCCTTTTTTTTATATGATTTTATAGTCAAACACTTGAATTTTAAAGATTTTTCGCGAAATAACAACATATGCAAAAAGATGATATAATTAAACAAATAATGTTCTTTAGTAAACAACCCTTTTGTCGTTAATGAGTATAATTTGGTTTTTGAACCTTTTTATCGTTAATAAGTATACTTTTGTTCATTATGGCCGTAGAGAAATTACAATGGACTTAAATGTTTTCAACAAAATGGTTTTTCAATTAAAATTTTTTGTTTGCCAACAACCTATGCAAAAACTAACAAATAAGCACAACGATTTCTCGCGCGGAGAATCCAAATAATTCATGACTTTAGCTATTTAAGAATTTTCGTTTAAACGAAAAATATCTTATATATCACCTAGCTAGGTTATTTAATACTATATTTAATCAATATAAATAATTGTTGAGCAAAATAACATGGCTTATTTACATGTTTTTATAACCATTTAATGATTATATGTCATTTATTATTATAGTTATCATACGTTGGACATAGTTAAGACTATTTTTTTTGTAGCGACCATATATTACACGAAAACTAACAAATAACCACAGTGATTCCCCGCGCAGAGTATCCAAATAAATCATGACTTTTGTTTTTTTTCCTTTTTATATATGATTTTATAGTCAAAATACTTGAATTTTAAAAGATTTTTCGCAAAATAACAACATTGCAAAAAGATTATATAAGTAAGCAAGTAATATTATTTAGTGAACAACCTTTTTGATGGTTAATGGGTATACATTTGTTTTTTTTAACCTTTTTATTGTTAATGAATTAGTTTTGTTTTTTTATCATTATGGGTTGTAGAGAAATTAAAATGCACTAAAACAGGTTCAAAAAAATGGTTATTCAATTAAAAAATTTTATTTTAATCAAACTATAGATTTTTTAAAAGTAAAAATAAAAGCTAATTTTAATTTTTTCTTCCTCTCTATTTTAATGGGCCGTAGAAAAATTAAAATGGACTTTAATGACATGTCACACATACAATAGTATTAAGACACATAATATTTTTTATAATTAAATTTATGGAAAAATCAGATGTCATCAAGTTTTTTATTTTAATCAAACTATTGATTTTTTAAAGTAAAAATAAAACATAAATGTAATTTTTTTCTTCCTCCCTATTTTAATGGGCCGTAGAGAAATTAAAATGGACTTTAATGACATGTCACACATCCAATAGTATTAAGACAAGTAATCTTTTTATAATTAAGTTATGAAAAAAAACTTAGAATCATTGTGAGCGACACATAGGATTTTTGCGCTCACAATTGTATATAAGAAAAAAATTAGTATTTTTATAACTTAGGGCATGTAATCTAGCTAATAGCTTATGTTAATGTCATTAATATTTGGATTAGAGTACATGATGCATTTTGTTGATAAAAAAAAAAACTAAGATATATTTTTGTTAAAACAGCTAAAGTATTTTATGTCTAATTATTTACAACAACAAGAATTTTTATATAAAATAGATAATAAAAGTAGGTTGCTTCTACTTTTGCTTATTAATCATTAACGAAAAAAACTCTTATAAAATATATAGTGGTGTGAATTTCATTTTTATTTTCTAGTTCTTATATGGAATTTCATTTTTGGTAAGATAATGCAAATTCTAAAAGTAAAAGCTATTCAAAACTGAAACGAAACTGCACAAGTCAAAAAAAAAATTTATGAAAATTTCCTTTTGTTGTAAATAATTAGACAAAATTCTTTGGGCTGTTTTAACAAAAATATATAAGCAAAAGTAGAAGCAGCCTACTTTTACCTATTGGTCCTCATATATCGTGATCTAGTGTAGCACGACTAGGTCTGAACTTCCCGTGGATAATAAGAGGAGGCTGGAGGACAATTCGTGTCAAGGAAAAAAAAAACAATTAATCACCAAGTTCGAATACGAAATCTGCGGTTTATTTTTTGGATGTTCGGTGGAATTGATTGTGATCTTGAGCTCTTTTACGACCCATTAGACCATCACATGTTTTGGTGATCGTGTTTTTATTTTTAAACGTCATTTAATTAAATATATATAGCCGCTTCTAAGACTTGTTAATACAAAAAATAAAAGATATACATGTTTGTATATACTTTTCACACAAATTTATATATATATATATATATATATATATATATGTACACAAATTATTCTTTATACCATGTATTTATTTATACATTTATATAATGATTGATTATGATTAAAATTACACGAACGACATGAGCTATGGTTAGAATTGGACGTGAGAATTTAAAAGCTGCAAACCAGGAAAAGAAAAAAGGTTGGCGTATTAACAATTGAATTTTTTTTTGAAAAATCCTAGGTTTTTACACATATTGATCGAATCCAATATCTGAAAATAATTTTGAAACAGTTTTACCACTGAACTAAAAGAATATTTATAATTTACAAAAAAGAGATGATCGCTAAAATAGATATTTAAAATAAGACCATAACGCTTAATTAAGTTTGATCTGTTAGAAGTCAGGGTCGCATCTCCTACGGTTTCTTAATCGTTAACCACCATACCACCGTGAGTAACAAAGAAAATAAATAAAAACAAATACAAAGATGGGTAGAAAGAAAAGTACTTTTGATCCTCCTTAGACTAGGGTGATTGACAACCGGTTCTCATTAGAAGCTACCACCTATTATCCTCTGGCCCGATCAATGAAATGTTATTTAAATTTTAAATGATAACATTGGGTGAAATTTGTTCTTAGAAAAAAAAAACATTGGGTGAAATAAGTTTTTTTTTTTTTTTAAGTGTCACCAGTTTTTATTGTTTTGAGTTTGTTGTTGTTAATAACTAGTCGTGCAGTTTTAGTTAATGTTCTTAATAATTACAAGCTACTTTAATGGTTACTTTGACGTAAATTATTCAAATCAGTGAGATATTATTAAATGCTTAACTTTCTCATGCATGGAAAATGAAAGCTACACACTTTCATGCAGCTGACACTCATCATGCTTCCCATGGACTCTTAAGATTTTCAACCAGATTTATTCTCCACGCGGATTTATATAATTACTTGAAATAGTACAACATGACATAAGAAAAATTCAAGCTTCATTATTCTTTGTGAAAAGTTTATAATATATATTATATTCTTCTCTTATGCAACGTAAATAACAAATATTTTAACGAAAATATATAGACTACTTGCAGAAGTTGAGATTGCCTTGACCCCATACATTTGTTTAGGTATAACATGGACCCCTACTGATTTTCAATTATAAGCATTCCAATCAGTATTCTTACGAATATTACATGTTGCTGATCTTCGCTTTCTGTCACGTTATCTAGTTTTATATACTAAACTCGTTGAAAATTCTTCTTATGAATCCTACATAGGAATTTGTGAATCTACTCATCAATAATTAAATTTGAATGGATTTTTGTCAAGTCATTTTCTCTTTTTATTTAACCGGGAATAGTTTGGATTGGGTTCTAATCCCTCCCTGTGTCAGAGATCAGCTTTTGCTAATATCGAATACATGACGTAAAGCATCTCCTACCGGAAATCGAACTAAGAATACAACGGACTAACCCGACACTTAAACACTAGCCCATTTCGTCTCGTGGTATCAAAGTCATTTTTTTTGGTCCGTTGTTACTTTACATTGCAAATGAAAAAAAAAGGCCTTAACCACTTTTTTTATTTAATTACTTTTCTTATAAAAGTCTAAAATATTCCTATTTAAATATTAGCTATCTATGAAATTTTAAGGTTTATGATCTAGGGTTTAGGGTTTAAAAACCTTAAACCCTAAAATCATAAACCCTAAAAAATTTTCCCACCCCTAATAAACCCTAACCTCCTAAAATATAAACCCTAAATCCTAACAATTAAACCCTAATAGTTATTAAAAATTAAATCCTAAGTTTATAAGGGTTTAACCTTAAATCCTAAACCCTAAGAAAATCATAAACTCTATAATTTTACTAAACATTAAACCCTAAAATCCTAAACCTTAATAAATATATCATTTATAATGAAAAATAGATTTGATAAATAAAAGATATAATATTATTAAAATAAAAAGATGTGGATATATGTGATTAAAAAAAGAGGTGTGATTATATGTGGTTAGTGGATATGGAAAATTGTGTATATTTGTCATTCTGTAAAACAAAAATGCAAAACAAAAACTTTGAATTTATGTACTTCAAATCACTATTCAAACACGCTATATCTTTCATCCAAAATCTTCAACTCTTTAATGTATGGTTTTGAATAAATCATCAATGGGACCATATCTCTTGTAGTGATAAACTTCAAGAAGCTCACAATCATTTAATATTTTATATTCAAAATATCAAAATAAAAAGGCACTTTGAGTTATTCCATTTTTTGTTTGTGGGGTTACATATACTAGTGTAAAGTTGGACCCCAAAAAAATGGGCCCATTTTCACTTTTCTTCTTGTATCTGTACTTACTAGACCATTTTTACGTTTTTAAAATGATATATTATATGGTGACGTTGTAATCTCTATTTATTTTGCATGGGCACCTCTTTGAATACAATTTTTTTTTTTTTTAACTGCTCTTTGAATACAAATTTGTGGGAGAATCAGAAAATATGAATCTTTATCCTAAATTGTTTTAAAACATATGAAAGGCACATCAGAGAGAGGATCCTCACTATTGCTGTAAAGTCCCTTTTATTCAGTTGGCTTCCTCCTTTTTTCTCTTGGGTCTACTTAATATTCATTTTTATAGCTATAATAAATATATAAATATTATTCTCTAGCTCAAGTGTTCCAATTAAGTCAGTCCAGAAGAAAGTTAAACTTCTGATTGAAATCGTCAATAACTAGTGAACTGCAAATGAAATTACAAATGTAATTATTGCAAACCTTAAACCTAGCTTAACTTGCTTTCTAGCTGCTAAATATTTCTTCTGTTTCTCAAAAAGTGTCATTTTGACTTTTTGCACACAAATTAATAAAATATATTAAAAATTTTGTTATGTCTTTAAATAATAATTTGACTGTTCATTTTTTTTTAGGTTAAATTAGATATTTAGTATTAAAAGTTATATTAAAAAATGAAAACGACACTATTTGTGAAACAAAAAAATAAGTGTAAAACGATATTTTAAAAAAACGGAGGGAGTAGTAAATTATGTTGATACAATCAGATTTGAAACTTAAGTGACTATCGTGAAAATAGTCAATGATTTATCCTAAACATTGACTAATGTTTATTTAATTCACTGAGTTGACAATAAAAAATGATCTCTTCCATTTTAAATTGTTAAATACATTTTTTAAAGGTAAATTTGTAACTGAAAGTAATTTTGCAAAATATACAAGAACATAATAATGAACCACTGAGCATTTATATTTAGTTTATAATAAAGGAGATATTATAAAAAATGGTACTTGTTTCATAATTTGGACTTATATATAATAATAAAATTATAATCTTTGGAAAAAGTATTAATGTATTATGGCATTTGACAGTTGCACAACAAAATAATTAGATTGGCACATTGTATTTGAATATATGTGATATCACAACAACATTGCTAACCCACACTATTACTACATGTTCGGTCAATTTCACTCGATTATTGGAGATGATATTTTGATCTATTGTTTTGTTCATTTGTTTAATTTTTTCCACAACTGAATATCTGCTTTCTATGTTTTGAGTTTTCATAGAAGCCTATAAAGATCAAATTAAATTTAAAATTATGTGTGAATATTAAAACCCAATATCTTAAACACAAAGTCATTCCACTTATGTTCAAAAAGATTAATATACTCAAGTTGTATCTCTTACTTTACTAATTCCATTTTCTAATAGACTGAACAGCTTTTGATATAAACTTATATTGATTTTACAATTTGCAGGACATTTTACTTGGTACAATTCGATCCTTACTGGTAACCTAATTAACTTTTTCAATGATAGCTAACATAAAAATGATATCACAATAAATGCCAAAGAAAGCTAGTGACATGTGATCTCTAGGCTCTAGCTGATGAGTTACATAAATGCATATGGTCTTCGAGTTTCGTAATTAGTAGTGCCATTGAACAACACGAAACTACTGTTGATAGCATAGCCAAAAGAAGCTAGCAATGAATATGCATCATAGGCGACAACATAAAATCAGGATGCATAATCAAATGAAACAAGTGTAATGTATCTGGTGAATGGAAGTTGGTTCAATCAGAAAGTTAACACCATTTTTGTAATTCAACTGAAAATTTCAACTGTGTCATGTGTCATAAATGCAGATTGACGGAACTAAATCAACATTTATTATTAAAACTCAATTAATTGCTAAAAGTCAAAACTCATTATTTATTTGGGAATAATTATCACTAATTTTAAAAAAACAAGTTAGGAAAAGGCTAAGAACTTGGTCCAGTTAAAAACATGTTTTATTGTTTGTCCCCCATTGCCATCGACTAATTCATGTTCATTATCAATGGTTCATTGATTAATTTTTGCGATTAGTAACTAATTTTTTAATCACGAAAACGTTGGATTTTTGAAGATTTAAACTAACAACTACTCCCTCCGTTTTAAACTAGTACTAGTTGCCCATTGCCGATATAGAATTAGTTGCCGATATAAAATTAATTTTTTGTTTCAAATTAATTGTTGTTTTCGATTTTCAATATAATTTTTTTGATTTAAATACTGAATTTAACTTCAAAGATTACGAAAACTATCAACAATCAAATTATTAATAAAAAGGGTATAGTTTTTAATATATCTGAAACAATTTAAAATGACAACTAATTTTAAAGGAATGGAGTAATTGTGAAACTTTTGCTAGAACCAAGCAAAAATATATCACTAAACTTTGTTGACATTTTTTACTATAGCTGACTGTGAAACAAACATAGCTTAAACCAAATAAGGTTAGTTATTAGTTATTACTAATAGAAACTAAAACCTAATTCCAAAAAAGTAACAGAAGTATTGTGTTGGGAACCATAGTTATAAACCCAAGAACCTTGAAATTAATAGCTTTATAGCATCATAACTATAACACAGTAGTAGAAACCTCAAATTCAACAAACTTCTAAAAACCAAGCACACAAAAGAATCTACTACAGTACAAGAAAGAAAGATAAACATCAGAGTCGAAAGAAAAAAAAAAGTTCCCTTTTTGAACTTTTCTTTTGGGGGGATGAGAATGTCACAGATCTTTGACATTTTCTGGAAACAATATTATCCTTTTTCAAGATCACCACCACAAGTGGAAACAGAGGTTCTTGAAGAAGAGAGATCAGATTCACCACCAACATTGCTCTTCCTAGCGACAAACGACTGCTTACAATGCTCAATCGCTCCTTCGATGGAGTTATCGATCTCGGATCCCGCATTGCTGCTTCTCATCAGCGTCTGTAGATCTAAAGACCCGTTAGACCCGAAACTGAACGAAGACGAAAGAGAAGACGCTGAAGAAGAGGAGGAAGAGGAAGAAGAAGAACACTTGGGTGGACAATGTTGTTGCCTCTGTATCACACCGGAGAAGGATCTCCTGTGGATCAATTGTGGATTCGGGGACTCGAATTTGGCGAATGGGTTTATCTTTTTGGAGGATTTAGTGGCTTTGATGGTTTCAAGTTTGAATTTTGGATGGATCTCTGATGAATCTGAGCATCCTGGTTTCGAAAACAGAGCTCTGAAGTAAGCGCGTGAGGCTTTTAGTTTCTGTGTAATCGACGACTGTTTGATCTTCTTGCTCCATCTCTTGTTGTTCTCGTTGTTGTTGTCTGAAATCTCCAAGAGACATTGCTCGTCTGGATAGCTTACTTCGATCTCGCTGCTACTGAATCTCCGCGGGGAGGATACGGATGCGGATACGGTGGCGCGTGGGGAAATAAGAGTATCCGCGGCGAGAAGCTTTTGGACCATTTGGAGACGAGGAGGGAGGTGGAGAGGGAGGAGTTGACCTTTGTAGAAGAGCTCGTCGGCCGGAGTTTCGCTGGAGACTGCGGCGGAGGAGCACATTTGGAACTCGAATTCTCGGTTGTTGTGAGGAGGAGAGGAGGTGACGGAGAAGCTGAAGAAGCTTGAGGAGGGACAAGAAGAAGAAGAAGAAGAGAGATTGACTTCCATGTCTATGTAATCATCATCATCGTTATAGTTGGAGTCAACTTGTGTTCCATGCAAATCCATGTCTCTCTCTAGGTGTCTGAAATCTGAACCTTTTTTTTCTCTCTCTGTGTTTGTGTTTGTGTTTGGTTATAACTTTTACTTCTAGGGAGACTGAGAGAACTGAGAAGAGCTCATGGGGAGGGAAAGAGCATCTTTTAAAGTCACCTTTCTTTATTTTTTCTTCTTTCTCTGTTTTATTTATATTCAAATAGCTAGGTGTCTACTATTCCTTTTTGTTCAGTTTTATAATTTTAATATATTGATTTTATAGACAATAAAAATATTTCTAATACATCCAAGCTATGTAAATTCTTTTTTTCTTTTTAAGATTTGTCCACAGCCACTAGTTTTTGTATCAAAGTCTCAAAGTTATCAAAACTAAATGTTTTATTGCATATATAAAATTTTGTTCTCCATCAGCTGAATTTGCATGGTTACTCTTTTCCTGCATAATGTGGGATTAGTGCAGCTCATGAACCTCTATGGTCCAAATCCAGTACAGATTTTTGTGGGTAATATAGTTGTGACTTGTGAATGTTTGTAAGGTTACAAACATTATTAAATATTTTTTTAACACTTCTTAGTTGAGCGCGTTCAAATTAGACTAGATTCATGACAAAATTATAACTCACCATGTCATATGTTTTGCTAATTTGGATGAAAATATGTTATAAGCTGGACAATGAAGTATATGCTTGACCGCCGTCACACCGCCATTATTTTCTTTACATCTTCGAGAAACTTGTGAATATAACGATATTGCCTATCGATCGGCCAAAGTCTAGATCTCAAATTGTCCACCGTGATCCAAGATTACTAGCTAAACTTAATATGTTTGTACAGTTGTAAAACACTAATATTTTGCTCTAAACCTAAATCCCACAAACAACAAACAAGTTTGAATACTAATTTTACTTACAAATCTGTAAAGAGAACAAACTAAGAATTCCCAGTGCATTAGAAAATTTTCAAATCTATTCCGCTAGGTAGCACAAACTGATTTTAACTGGTTTATATCTTGTTTCGTTGTTTTTGATTTGAGCAGCAAAACTTTTGAATGCGAGGGCGAAAAAATCTACTAAGATGTAAAAGATTCAAAATCATAGCCATGCTTAGAACAAATCAAATACTAGTATCCATATTACGCTCTCCCTCGTGTCTCATTGGGCACAATAACAACGGTCACATGGAGGGTAAAAAAGAGCACAAGCAGTAGGTGACAAAAGTCACAATCATTTTTATTACATTACAAAAAAACAAGTCACGATCGTCATTGTATTTTTGTCATAATAAATATTTACAATTCTTGTTTCTCTACATATCAAATTTTATCTTTTTATTCTTAAAAGGGTAATAATTGGTGCAGGTTGTTAATAAAGTGGGATAGTTCCTTTCATCCCCACACTTCTATACTATTTTTTTCTCACGTCTTTTCGCTTTCTACTTCCTTTTTTCATAAAATAATCACATGTAAGATTATATTCTTTGATTCTTTATCGAGTAGCGAAATTTAGAAATTAGACAAAATTGATTTATGCAGTTTGCACATCGTATTTAGACATATTAGATTATTATTTAGTCAGTTCAGTTATAACAGTATGGTAATTAAAGGGGAGAATTACCACATATAATCATGTGGTTGTTTGAAAGACCCTTGCTCCCTTTTTTTTGAAAGACTTCTACTTTGGTAATTCTTTTTTTAATACAAAAAGTAGTATCTTGGTAGTCTCAAAATTTATGTAATTAAAGTCTACTTAATAAAAATAAGATTCTTAAGAAATCAACATTTCCCTCTTTTTAAAAAAAATGAATGTTTAAAATTAATAAACTTTTGTTATTGAAAATGCTAACCTTTGTTTTTGTTAATTATCACTTAATTTTTGTCTTTGAACAATAAATATATTTGGGTAAACCGAAAAAGTTACACATTGTAAACATTTTGGAGATTAAACATTTTGTTTAACAGATGTTTAATGGTTCATTGGTACTGCATGACTGGTCCTAAGATAATTGAGGCTTGAACAAAAAAAAAAATGGTCTGGGGCCTTCAGTTCAAATTATAAATAAATATAATCAAATATATTATCGTTCAAATGACTTTAAGCATTCAAATTTTTTTTGTTTCTTAATGATTTTGAGTTATAAACAAAATATATACATAAATTATTATAAAAATATCTTTCAGGTTAAATCCAAAAACTGAAAAGGGGAGAAAATGGTTAGAAAAAAACATATTGAGAGATCAAATAAGAAATTAGAGAGGAAAAGGACCTAAAAAGAAACGAGGTCTAAATCATTTGGGCAAAAAAAAAAAATCATTTACTTCCTTATGTTCAGACTCGATTTTACTTGGCAGTTCTACCGCGTTACATGATAGAAGAATACGCATTGATACTCGATATCCAAGATGTAGAGTAGAGGAAAAGGCAATAAATCATACATTTGAATGTTCATTAGGGCTTCACTTGTTTTGACAGACTTTGCAAAGATTTGATAGACTTTGCAGAATTTAATAGAAGACTTAGATTTTAATTCGCTAGTCTAGCAATAATTTGGTAGACTTTAACAGAGGTATAAATCATTATGCTAATATATTAATATTTTGACAGACTTTGCAAAAATTGGATAGACATAGATTCCATTTTGTCATTATTATGGTAGATTCTATAGAGATATTTGAAAGACTTGGATTTGATGCTTGATTTAATATTTTCTGATGCATGATTCAACTTTCTGATACAAATATTGTATTTTACAATGAGGAAAGAAGATTATACTAAGTAATGAAGATGAAAAACTGGTCAATTTAAAGCGAATATTTAGGGTAACATTGAGTTTGATTTTCAATTAACAAAATAGTTTTATAATTAAAACTATATTTTTAAAATGTAATTGTTTTAAAAAATATTTGTACAAAATAATATAAATAATTTGATATCATTTTTATTAAAAGGTCTATAGAATAACATAAAATATTGTATAAAAATGGGTTACTTGAGCTAATTCGAGTGAGTTAAAGTAGGTACTTAAGAAAAGAATGGGTTATGCTAGGTATTTTTAAATAAATCATAATAATAAAAAGATAATTTTAAGTAAATTGAACTATTTAGTTGGTAATTCCGTACAGATGATGTCTTAGTTGGTAATAATATTACAGACAGTTGGAGTGGGAACTAGTCTGTCGTACACAGCGAAGTACCTAATAGAAAGGCAGAGTGACTTCTCTTTTTCAATCATTCAAACACCTCACAAAGTTAAACGCCTACCACTTTTAATTTCCTCTTTCCCAATCTGTAAAAATACTTTCTAACTCTTTCTCGAGGAAGACTTCTGTGAATTAACAGATACTTAGTCAGTGTTATTGGGCTAGATACTTCTAGCATAGGCCCATTATTGTTAATACCCTAGAT
>OVAP01004819.1:0-13919 GCA_900406295.1 Aurinia saxatilis | reverse complement strand
ACCTGATAGTCCCTAAGTGGTTAGGATAGGTCAGTTTTCCTACACCAAGTCCCTAAAACCAAGACCTTTATCCTCTTTCAATTTACATAGATCCTTCCAAGCTATCCAATGAATCTTTCACTTTTCTTTACTCGCATTCCACCAAAACTCTGACATTGCTTGAGTTATATTTTGGCATTGTGTTTTTGTCAAGCGAAAACAAGACATAGCATATATCGGCAATGCCATTGTAATAGATTTCAACATAACCTCTTTTCCACTCAATGAAAGAGTCTTCGTATACCATCCAGTGAGCCTTTTCTTTAGTCGTTCATTAATAAACCCTAGTAACTCCTGTTTTGATCCGCTAAAACGTTCTAGAAGCCCCAAATACGAACCAGTGACACCTTCTTTCTCAATTCCCAAGAACGTGCCAAACAAACGTTTCATAATAGGGTCAATACCAGAACCACATGTTATAGCAAACTTCTGAAAGTTAATTTCATGCCCAGACGAGTCACACTATAGTTTCAAGCATCTTAGAAATTCCGAACACTCCTGCAAAGTATCTTTGCGGAGAAAAAGACTATCATCGGAAAAAAGAAGATGTTGCACAGATGGACATGAACGTGAGAGCCTCAACCCAGTTAAACGCCCCTCCTGCTCCGCTTTATTCATAACATGCACCAAAGCCTCAGCACATAAGATAAAAAGAAAAGGAGACAATGAATCACCTTGCCATAACCCTGTCTCCGGAATAATGTTACCATATGTCTGGCCATTAACAAGAACTGCATAAGACATATATCGTACACACGCCATAACCCACTTTACCACGTACTAGCAAATCCCATTCGTGACAACAAAGCCTCTAAGAAATCCCACTCCACCCTATCATACGCCTTTGACATGTCTGTTTTTATTGCGAGAAAATCCTCCCGACATAAAGAGCTAGTTCGAAGACCATGTATTAATTCATGCTCAACAAGGATATTATCCGAAATGAGGCGACCCGAAACAAAATCTCCTTGCGCTGGTGACACCAGCTGAGGTAAGAAGCCCTTCAAACGATTGCTCATGATCTTGGATACAATTTTATACGCCTCCGAGCATAAACTAATGGGTCTTAAATCTGTCATAAGAACCGGATTTGGCTTCTTTGGTAATAGACTAATATGCGTGAAATTCCAATCCAAGAGTAGAGACCCCGACTCAAAGAACTCACGAACTTCACGTGAAACCTGTTCACCAACGACGTGCCAATATGTATTAAAAAATGACCAGACATATCATCCGCTCCTGGAGCACTATCCCCTTTAATACTCTTAACAGCTTTGCGAATTTCCCCAGCTGAGACTGGTCTAATCAGAGCTTTATTCATGTGAGCTGTAACCTTGGGAGAAAAACCATCCAATAACTCATCATGCGAAGGGATATGTGACGATTTAAATAAAGTCGTGAAATAATCCACCTCAATCTGCCCTTTCTTATCTTCTTCAAACTGCTCATGCCCATCACTATCTTTTAATGAGAAGATTTTATTCCGCATTCTTCGTTTTTGCACCTGTGCATGGAAAAATTTTGTATTCCGATCTCCATCTTGAAGCCATGAAACTTTACTACGTTCCTTCGAGTATATATATATTAATTCCTTACTTTTAACCATATTCATACAAATTTTCTCTTAATTAAAACTCTTTTTAACTACTAATTTTTTGTTGTATTTTAATTCCGACTCTTTTGTTGTATTTCGCTATTATTTTTTTGGAGAAATTAATCATAATAGGATTAATCTTTCGAATAATTACAAGGTTGAGGTGTCTTCCATGGATTTACTTGTTTAGGGTTAACTTTTTGGAAAAGATCATTTAACCAATATTAAACAACTTAATCACAAGAATACTATTATAGTTTTAATTAAAATTTAAAAAATTTTGATTAAACATTAGAGAGATTACTTTTTAAAAAAATATTCTCTTTACTATTTCATAGTAAACAAAAAAATTGCATTACAAAAACTAAAACTCTAACTTAAGAAAATTATATTTATGAGAAAGAGGTTTTCCAAATAACAGTGCAGATTTATATCAATTACGAAAACTCATATGGTATTGCCTTAACGTTTTGATAATTACTTTTTGCTAGGGTAGTTTAGTTTGGACTATAGTTTCACGTAATCAATATGTAAAACTCGTTTTTGCTATTTTGAAATTTTGTTTAGTCACGACTTTTATATTTTGTTCTGAAATTGTGTACAGATGGCAATGTCCAAAACAGTTCGTTCTTTGACAAAACTGATGCCTCAGTTCTCCAAAAAAAAAAAAAAACTGATGCCTCCTGCCATTGTTGCTTGTGAGAGATATAAGGTATAGGAGGTGAAAACAACTACACGAAACCTTATATTGATAAGTCAGTAATAGACACATAGCATATTTCATGAGTTGTAGGACATAAGTTTACCTTTTTCACCTTAAATTAGGTTAAAATTCAGAGAGAAAAAAGGGGTAAACATTCGTCTAGCTTAGTGACAGATTTGTTTGTGCGTTAATAAATCTGTTGTATCATAATTTTTAGTCAAGTCTTGTTACAGATTTATTTAAAAATCTATCAAGATAAATAAAACTGTCACTAATTGCCTAAAAACTGTTATAACAGTGGAGTCAATCCAGTAATATTTTTCCCAGATTTATTAGTCTGCTTCAGTAGCTGATTTGTATATATATATATATATATGTCGTCAAAGAACTCGAAAACAAGTCTGTCGATAGGTGAAATAAGTCTGTAACCCAAAAAGCAACTTTACCAACTTTAAACAAATTTGTTGTGTCATGTCACAGACTAGCTTAAATTAATCTATCAAGTAAAACATTTCTATCAACTAAAACATTTCTACCAACTTAAGACATAAATCTGTGTAACCAAACAAATCTAACGTGTCATGTCACAAACTTACTTAAATAAATCTACCAAGAAAAATAACTCTATGAATGAATAAAAATCTGCCATCAAGACCATATTAGACTTGTTTTTGGGACATAAATTTTCCAAATACATATGTTAATGTTTAAATAAATCTATCAAGACCAAGGAATCTGCCATCAAGACCATGATATACCTGTTTTTGGGTGATAAAATTTTCAAATACATATGTTAATGTTTAAATAATAAGTTTAAATAAATATATTGGTCGTGTAACAGATTTGTTTGATGACGTGATATTTTAGTATAATGGTATTTCTGTAAATATATTTTCTGTAAAGGGTACTCTGGGTATGAAAATTGAATTAGTAATTAACAAAATATTGGCACCATTCTAGTCATTTTACAACAAATTAACTTCATTCTAGTAAATCACCCCTTTTTTGTTCATCTAAAATAATTTATTAAAAACAAAAGATAAGAGAAAGTCAACGAATGTAAAATATCCTCAGAAACAAAGCCAGCGGAAATAACGTTTTCTGGAAACAACAGCTTTAAACAAGGGAGACAAAGTACAAACACATACCAATCAATCCTAAAACAAATCAACATAACAAAGTTGAACCTAAAATTTTCTCAAACATACACAACATCTTAAAACTTTGAAAGACTTTGATGCAACCATAAGGATTCCTCCTACAGTACATATGACTACCTCACCAAATTAAAGATCTATGCTTCGGAAACCGTCGAGAAAGAATCATAAGAAGATTCTGTTGTAACATTTCAGAATCGGTAAAGATGGTGTTGCATGACCATAAGAACACCTATACCAAAACCAAAGAAGAGTGAAGATTTTTCCCTATCATTCATGTGTATGCATTTTTTTTTCTTAATATTTACTAAGGTTAACTTGATCATGTCCATCGTGAGGATAAATGATCTCTTGGGCAAAAAAAATCCATGAAATAAATACTTGTTATGTATCTTATTTATTACTCCCTCTGTTTAAAAATAAGTGAGGTTTAAGGATTATGCACAACAATTAAGAATCATTTACTTTTTGTTTTTCAAAATAATAACATGTTTTATTTTAAATCCCAAACTACTCTCTAACCCATAGAAAAACAATCTGCAGATTTATTATCAATTTTCAAGGCAAAAAAATAATGATTTTTGCCTTGTAAACTAAAAACATCATATAATATGAAAAAATAAAAAACCGCTTAAACATCATTTACTGTGAAACAGGGTGAGTCTCTTTTTATTAAATGTACAATACCTTGTATAACTTTGATAAGATGAGACATTAAAAAGAAACTAATATAGCCGTGCTTAGTAAAAAAAAAGAACTAATAACTAATTTTGATTGTGTTTTTACAAGAAATCCCTTATGAAATATTTTTAGTTTCCAAACAGGGAGGGAGACACCAAAAGATAAGGCAATGCTTTATGGGACATATAAAAGAATTGTTATCACATGTTAACTAGAGTTTAGTTCGCGCTATACTCAAATTGTATAAACTAGGGTTGGGCATTCAGGTATCCGTTCGGGTTCGGATCGGTTCCATTCGGATCTCAGCTCCTTGGTTTTAGGAAATTGGTATCCATTCGGATATTATAAAATTTTGGTTCGGGTTCGGTTCGGGTCTATCTCAGGTCGGGTCGGGTCGGTTCCAGAAACAAAGAACCGTTTTTTTCCGAAAACAATTCGGGTCTAGTTCGGATCCAAAAATACCAGAAATGTTTTCAACATTTTAAACCAAAAGTAGCTACAGTTCAGGTTTGTTTTGGTTTTCAATGCTAAAAGAATCATAAAAATAGGTTTAAATTGAATAATTTTGGTTAAATTTTGAAGACTATAGCTAATAACTTTGTATATTTTAGTTATTTTTTATAATTCAATTATTTTGATCTAAAAACAACTAATATCTTCAAATTTATAATTTTAATTTTGGATTAATATTTTATATTACCCTTACATATAGTTAATTNCTTCAAATTTATAATTTTAATTTTGGATTAATATTTTATATTACCCTTACATATAGTTAATTGTTTAGGTGTATAATTGTATTTTGAGTATTTTCGGGTACCCGTTCGGTTCTCAGTTCAGTTTCATTCGTGTTCGGTTCTTCGGGTATAGGAATTTAGGACCCACTCAGATATTTTGTCGGTTCCGGTTCCGGTTCGGTTCCACTTTTTTTGGGCCAGTTCGGTTCGGGTCTTTGGGTCCGGATATTATGCCCAGACCTAGTTTAAACTAAATGATTTTTTTTTAAAATTAGTTTGTGTTTTAAATGTGATTTTTCTAGTTTACTGGTGTTTAATTTTCACCATAATTTTTTTTGTTGGTTATTCCAAAATGAGTTATAGATAGTACAAATCCTTTATGGTTTTAATTTTTTATTTTTTTGGTCAACCATACATTATAAATTAAACGAACTCAGGTAAACTGAGGAGTCAACTTGGGAAAAGATTGCTTACAAAATTAAATTAAATTAAGACATTCTATTATGACGTGCGGACTAGGCCAGCTTTGGAATTAATGTTGGATGAAAAACAAGGAGAAGAAGGCATAGCGTCCACGAAGCTCTCTGAATTATTCCATCAAGATGTCAAAATTCGGCCATCAATTTAGTTCTCCGACAATCTGAATCAACTCAAGACAGTCCATCTGGAAGGCATAACAAGGAATGTCGTGTTCGAGGATGATGGACATTGCCCAAAGAGTGGCCTCAAATTCAGCATGTAAAGGGGATAAACTTCTCCTCATACCTCAACTACCAATCAGTAAAACTTCGTTCTCATTACAACATATCAAACCCAATCCCGCTATTGAGTCCGAGTTTTCTAAGAACCATCTATCATGCATTGAATCCCTAACTCATAGGCATCAATACTAGCATCCTCAACTGGAATGGGATTATCCACAAAATGTGCGTCCACCCAGACCCAAGACTCAGTGTCTGCGAATTTTAAAATCTATGTGGGGGAGAATTCTGCCCCTTGAAAAACCTTTGTATTCTGCACTTTCCAACTGAACCAGAGAAGCCAAGGAAAAATATTTTCATGTGGTACCCCCCTTTCCGAACTTGGGAAAATACACCAGAATAAATTATCAACATTATAAAACACAGAGCCACTTCGAAAGGCATTGTTATTCGTAGAAATTTTTGTCAATTGCCAGGTCTGTAATGATACTGAGCATTCATAAAGCATGTTTGACAGTATCCTCTCCTAAACCAAAACGTTTGCATTGTGTATTACCCATTATTCTAAGATCTCTTAAACGAGTTAAAACTGCCAAAGAACCCGTAAGCATTTGCCACATAAAATGGAGAATCTTGGAAGGACACTTAACCTTCCACACTTGCGCCTTTAAGATCGTTGTACTTGGTTCCCAAAAAAACCTAGTGTTTACAGTTTGAACCTCATGTTGAGTCAACCAATATCATGTATTCACCATTTAAACTTCGGATTTTGTAAAACTCCAAACAACCTTATCTGGCCGAGCAATCAGACCAACAAAAATACGCCCTATTAATTGTACATTTTGGGGATCCATGATGGAGCGGAAGCTTCTAGGGATAGAACTAGAAATCCGTTGATTCTAAGAATACCCGGAAACTAGGGTTTGAGAGTCCTCCTCTCATGGCTTTCGCAAAAGCTCTAGGGTTTGTGAATACTATTCATAGTGGTTATCAAAACCTCTTTAAAATATCTTTATTATCAAATCATAAACTGAAGAATACAATGACTAAAGGAGGCTATTTATAAGAATGGCCTTAAACCATAATATTCTAGAATATTTTATAAAGATAAACACCATAATATTCTAGATATTCTAGAATATTCTATAAGATATATACTACAATAATTAATATAATAATAATACAGATAAATGGCAATTATCCTAAATCTACACTGCATCAATCCATCAGTTGAATAAACATTGCAATATACCAATATCGCAATGTTTGGTCAAATCATCAGTCTACCGTCAGATTGAAGTAGAACTCTCTGCTAAATACACGTGTAGGTCGAGGAAACTCATCAGGAATCCACGAGTCGTCTCAAACAGAGATAGTCACATATGAAAGCCTTTAAGTAATAGTCACCTAGCCGATAGGTAGATTCGTCCACCCGTATGAAGGATAATAAGACTTCTTAACTTGCAGAGGATGCGAATTATGGCAATATCTCCCTTTAGAACCCTAGCCACTAGTGAATCAGAAAATTGATATAACCATTAAAGTTTCTTAGCCAATAATGCTACCCTCGTTTTTTTTTTAGATAAATTTATTTCATGAATTTTAGTGAATACCTCGTCGGGTTTCATTGGACCCCCACCAGAAATTTGAAATTGTATTGGTTACCTTTGTAGTCTGCGACTGGGAAGTTTAAAGCACGAGAGAGCATTATTATGTAAGCCAAAAACCACTGATCAATATCTCCTTTCCCCCTTTGGATAAGATTTTAGATGACCATCCATTAACTCTACCATAAAGCTTCTCATTCACAGAATTGAATATCTTTGTTTTGCATTGGCCTTAACTTTATGAGATTTCAAGATAGTTGTCCATTCGTCTTTGATAGGATTGATATTTTACCGCTTCATAGTATAGATGTTTTAGTGTTTTCTTAAGAAAACCAAACAAACCATGTATGAAACTTGTGATTTTAATCTTTTTGTGTTTTAAAAGTGTTTTCGAGAAAACAAGGCTTTGCACTTAGCAATCCAGCACAAGAAGTGTGATTTGTAGACTGATGATAAGTGTGATTTGTAGTAAAATACTTTCAATATAAATTTCCTTCTACTATCTTTCAACAAACAAGTTGTTGTAGTATAGTTTTAGGGTCGAACCACAAGTTCCAATGGTTACACTATACATATTAAGAGTCAGATTCAGAATGGTTTGATTACTAACAATTTAAATTCAATAAACTAAAGGCACTAAATTTAGGGAAATAGTAAGGAAAATGGAAACAAGACTAAACAACTATTCATGTCCTAATTAAGAACAACCTCAAACATAAACATAGAATTGATCTACTTTTGTGGTATAAATCATTTTCATTCATAATTTAGATATCTAAACTCTCGTTTGACCCTAGGATCCTAAGGAAACACTAATAAGCGGGTTTGATTGGTCACAGTTTGCCCTAGTATCAAGTTGCGTTGGCTAAGGACAAAATGCTCATCTATTGTAGTTCTAGCAATCTATAACATTTTTTGTGGATAGATTAACCTATATTCTTTCGAAGAAAAAAAAAGATTAACCTATATTCATAGACTAGGCGATAAATCAATTCTAAAAATTAAGCCTAACAATAGATGAAGGAATCGATTTACAATCATATCCTTTATACATTAATATAGGGGACAAAGAGAGAAATTTACTACGAAAATTCCTAGGTGTCATCACAAGAACGATTCATGGGACACGTCATTTAATTGAACTAATCATGACATTCTGAATTATGCAAACATATATAAAAATCTCTACATATTTTTACTAAATTTTAATATAATTATATGTCTAATCATTTTAAATGCAATTAAAATGTAATATTTAATATATATTTTTTTAATATATATATATATATATAATATATATGATATAAAGTTTTAACGATTAATTATTTATAGTTGATGTAAAATTGAATTTTTATTAATATGATTATGTTTCTCGATGATTACATTATTTTTAACGGATGTCAAATTATTTTATTTTATTTTATTATTATTTATTTTAAATTAAAATCTATTTTTATTTTTAGTCAAATAACTATTTTAACCTCTATTATGCTTTCACTTACAAATAAAATAAATTTATCCAATCAGAAAAAATTATCTTTTAAAAAATATAATTTATGAATATATTTATATTCTCATCATGAGCATGTGAAAATCTAGTTTGTGTTTAATCCTAGAGCCATAAATCCTTAGAAATCTCTAAATCTAACTAGGAAACTACTCACATATAATTGAAGAACACAAAAGCATAACTGAATGAAATCGCATTAAGAGAAATGAGAAAAATGTTTACAAAAACTTCTCAACGAGGTTGACAGACAAGATCTTCTCCTCGATCTTAAAAATAGCAAAAGCATAAGAAATGAAAATCAGGCTCAATGGTGGCTAAAAACTGAGTTTTTCTGACCTTGTACGTCTGGAAATGAGAAAAAGAAAGGTTTTATAAGTGAAACACACGAGATTAATGAATTTCCTAATTAAAGGATTTTATATCTACTTTCCATACCGATAAGATACCCTTGTTTGTGCAGAGCACTCTCTAATTCAACTAGAGTCTTCGACTCAGGCGGTTTTAGGGCTTTGACTTCACTTGACCACCACAAAATCTTTTATTATCGACTTTTATTTCTGCATCTACAATGTCTTTCTTCAAGTTCCTTTATTCCGATATACCCAAGTTTCAAAAATCTTTGTATAACAGAGGTTTGTTTCTCGATCGACTATGTCAATGGATGGTATAGATCATGTTCTTTTGGATATGAAGCTAAATGAGGAAGCAGAAGAACCCTTCAAGCTTCCGGATTTACCGAAGTATTGGTCTCTGGAGCGTAATTCTCTGAGTTTGGTGGGCCGTACTCTCAATCCTGCATGTCAGAAGATGTCTAGCTTGATTCTTGATATGCCTAGGAAGTAGCAACTGTATGATCAGGTTCACGGTGTTGCTTTATCAATGGACAGATGTCAAAATATCTTCAAGTATGAGCACGATCTTGAGATGGTCTTACATAAAGGAGTTCAAAGCTATAATCAATGGAATCTGGTAATGGAAAGATGGGTTCCTAATGCCCCGGAAGACTACCTTAAGTATTTGCATGTATGGGTCCAACTAGGCAATTTCCCAATAAATCACAGAACCCCATAAGCCTTCGAAGCATTGGGGGATTTTGCGGAGTTGTGTGAAAGAAGTAGAATTTGATCCAGACAAATCTCAAACGAGAGATTATATTAGATCCAAGATCAAATTGGATGCTTCTGCTCCTTTGAGAAGATTCAAGAAATTGGAACTTCCAGATGGCTCGGTGGTCAATATTCGATTCTCTTATGAAAAGCTTGAAAAGTGATGCTACACCTTTCAAAGATTAACTCACAACCAGAGTATGTGCCCTCTCTTCTTAGCTAAAAACTCAATGAAATAAAAAGGTGTGAAGGATCAGTATTACAAGCACAGAAGCACGAAGAAGGGGAACTTTCTGAAGATAATCCACTATATGGAATTCTAAAAACAAGTCAGGTTGGTATTAATTTGGAGATGGGAAGACTTCGAATTGCTCCAGAGGTCCTAGATAATATGCGTCAATACATTCTCATGGCCAATGGAGAAGATAGAGATGTAAGAGTATTTTGTATAAAAAAATCAATGGAGGACGCGTATAAGGATTTAGCCACTCAAAAAGTTATATTAAGGTTAGAAGATCCACCTGTGATAACTACAAGTCTTGGCAAAGGAAAGGGTATTGTTTTGAATATGAAGGTGCGGGTAATAGCAAGGAGAAGAAAGTACAGTTTGCTCCTACATCAAAATTTATGGGTGCAACATTCCAGGACGGAGGTGATGGTATTGATAATGCTGAACTTTAAGAAGCTCTCTTGCAAAGTGTTAAGCAGTCCAAAGATTTCAAAATGTGCAAAGAGAATGATGTCTCTGATGGGGATTTAGTTTTCACCCACAATATTTCTGTAAGCGCACACTCTCGCAATAGTACTTAGGAATCGAATCCATATGGAGGCAAATTGTACACAATAGCAAACTAGATTCAACTTAAGCTAAGCAACAAAATAAGTTTTTTTGTTTTCAATCGATCGAACGGGTTTATTCGCTCGGTCGAATGGAAGGTTTTTGTTTATGAAATGCGAAATAAATGAAAGATAAAATAAACTATTGTTGCAATTGTCTGGTTTCAGAGAATTATCTAGGGTTCATGGATTAAACTATTCAGGGTTTATATGCATATAAAATCTTGTTAAGTATTCAAGCCATTCGTAAATTAATCTTCCTATTTTTAGTAGTGATTAAACATGTTTAATATTCTAATTCACACAATAGTCACAACGGTGAACTAGGAAAGCAAGCCGCAAAAGTTGTTTACTTATCATTTAATACTAGTTCTTATCAATCTACTCAAGTTGTCAAGATGAACAAATTAATTTATAACATATCACCTAAGGTGTCAAACCTAAGCATTCATGTGTTAAACACAAATCTACCTATCTGTCAAGCCATGTATAACCTATTGAAAAACCTTTTTTTTTCCAACTAATCTTTATTGAATAAGACGAAGTACAAGAGGGAAAACTAGGGATCCTTACAAAGAACTTAAACGTAAAGAGAAAAGGAGACATGCAAGGCATCAAAATAACGGTTTTGAACTGGGTGTTCTTACCAAACCATCCCAAATGCCCTAAAAGAACACTGGTAGTTGCTGAAACTGAGGCTAGACGCAAGAGCCACTCGGGAACCAGAATCTGTGAAGTGCAATCTAGCATACGGACCCAAACACCAACAGAGAAACCAAGAGGAAGGAGGGGAACAACAACCAGAAACTACACCAAAGAAACCTCTTCAAAAGGAGCAAAGCACAAAAGAAGCCACAAGTTTAAGGGGAAACCACTGATTCTTAAAAGGGAAACCATCGAGAGGGCTTCAAAACTCTAACACGCGGGCACTCGCACGCCCAACTCTGTCACCTAAAGCCAAAGAAAAGCCACACTCCTCGCAAGAGTAGAGTTGAGAAGCAAAACCACAACAACATCTTGAGCCGAACCTGACTAGAAGAAAGGAAGGCTAGAAGGTGTCGTTGCAGCAGTTTACCAACCAAAAGACGAGCCCATTCAAGACCTACACGACCTGAAACAATGCACTTCTGTAGAGAAACCAAGGTGTCAAAGACCCGAAGAAGCAGAAACTAAAACAGCCTCGCGAGGACAGCAACAAAATACCCTCAATCTTAAGATCAGAGGAAGCAAGTCTCTCGCAGATCTACAAAACGCAGAGCAAAGACGAAAGACGGTGGGATGTAGGGGGTGGGATACATGTGCCGGTGTGAACACAGACACACCAGAGATCGTGCTGAGGATCAGAATAACCTCAGAGTCCGAACACCTTAAGTTGAACCCAGATTTAGAATCGGATTGAACTTTTACCGGCAAACCAACCCAAAACAGAGAAAAGGAATCACCAAATCGACATGCAAGATAGTGAGAGAGATCTAAGAGATCTTACAACGGACTTATGAAAACGAAAGGGATCCTACAGCGAAGAAACAACATCCCGGATTCAAGAGTCCCTCTCCAGTAAGAAACCACCTCACCGCCCTTAACCACTGAAAAAGTTGGACCACACAACCGAAAGCAAAGAGAAAAGCTACAGAAGAGAGAAAGAGGGGACCGGTGACGGTGCTTTGGGAGCCACCGCCCACTGGTCCAGACTATGCTCGATCAAAGGGAGTCTAGATCTAGATCTGCTCTGTAGAGAGAAAAGAGGATGTATGCGTTTTAATCAATGAACCTATTGAAAAAGCTTAGCCCCAACAAGAGAACTACTATATAATAGCAAAAACCATAGAAATCATTATCATAAATAAATAAGAAAGAGTTCATAAAACTTCTCCAAATCAGTAGACAAGGAAGGTGAAATCTTCTCCCTTACAACAACAAAAGGAATAACAAAAGAATTTGAGGGAAAGATGAAAGCAAAGTGCTCTCTCTCTTGAGAGTTTTGGTGAAAGAGAGGCACACCCTTCTCTGAGATGAGAAGTCTTTTTATATAGAGAGAGAGAGACATGACCTAGGGCTTCAGTCGATCATTCAGAGAGGATCATCTGAAGAGATTCACAATATTTGATCTTTTCTCCTTCAGTCGATCGAATAAGGAGGATATTTGATCGATGGTTATCCAAAAATATATTTTGGTAACCACTGAATATCTTTCGACACGTCTGGAAGCTTCTACCGGATCGTTGGGCCTTGACTCACCCATGGGCTTCCATTCATGGGCTTAAAGAGTATTTTGAGCCTTGATAGACTGAATCCATCTGGCAATTGATCGATCGTTCTTCCTTCGCGTTCTTCGACTGCTTCACATCGAGATTGCACAATCTGTCTTTAGTAGAATCAGCATAACTCAATATATAACCGTTGGAAAAACTGCATTCCACTTGAATTGGAAAGCTGACTTCTTAATATATCATCTATCAAAAGTTCATAGCAATATATGATGGGGAAGGTCTTCATCTAAGGACAAACTTCTGAAGCGTGGAACTGATCCTCTTCACCAGTCTTCAGTATTAAGGGAATAACATCTTGGTCGTTGGGGGGAATGACTTGATTCCAAGCCCATGTGACAGCTGACTCATGTGGTTTGATTTTCTTCAATTCTCACTTCAACCCAAAATACACAACAGATTCATCTGGCCCGAACATCTGGTGCGGAGTTATTGAACTTGAAAAATAATGCCCATTTATGACCTAAAATGTCTTAATGTCTTATTTTCACAAAAACACTTTGAAAACATAAAATAGTGAAAACCATCACTTTGTTCTTGAAATCCTTTGGTTTCGTCATAAAAAGTACTAGAAATATATGGTAAAAAATGGTAACATATCACCCCTATCAAATCCCCCAGACTTAGCATTGTTTGTCCTCGAACAAACAATATGCCAAGAAAGGAAAATAAGTTTGAAAAGTTAGAAACTCGCTTACTCGCACCACAACTTAGAATCTGCAAATTCGTGATGGTCATCTCGAAAATCCTACCCAAAATCTCTCATCTCATACTGCCACCACAACTCTCCCAACTGGTCCAACAAAATCTTAACATGTAAATACCCTAACTGCACCAAAATCTGACTCTCTACATTCATTAATTATTGTGTGTGCTTTCTTACCGGAGAGTATCAGCTAGGTAAAATAGGCTAGGTTTGTAATGTGAAGAGGCTAATATTTAGAGGTGGGGCTAATGAGTTTAGGGGTTACCGTACACAA
>OVAP01004818.1:0-13920 GCA_900406295.1 Aurinia saxatilis | reverse complement strand
TTTTTTTATTTTGGACTGCAGGGAGGTGAAGAGAAAAATCGGTACTGTACTGATCACGCCGAGCTCTTCAGGTAACAATTTATCTTAGGGTGCTTCTCGTCTATTTTAGTTTCTGTATGTTGTTTGGCTTCATATTTTGGGTGGAAAAGAAGCCGATCACGATTTCTTGAATTGACTTGCAGGCAGGAGAGTTATTTTGCTTACTTGTTTGGAGTCAGAGAGCCTGATTTCTACGGAGCTATAGTGAGTCTTGCTCCATTTCTTAACAACATATGACTCCTTCATTATTTTTCTTGATGATCCTCTTTGCTTATTGCAAGGACATCGCAAGTGGGAAATCTATCCTTTTCATTCCAAGATTGCCTGAAGATTATGCTGTCTGGTTAGGGAAGATAAAGCCATTGTCGCACTTTAAGGTTAACATTTCAATCTTCTTTATTTTTTTCTCTGTGTAAATTTCGCTTTGTAGTCATAGCATTATTGTGCATTTTGTTTCAGGAAACGTATAAGGTTGACATGGTTTTCTATGTGGATGAGATTATTCAAGTCTTCAATGATAATTTTAAGGGATCTGGAATGCCTCTGTTGTATCTTTTGCATGGTCTTAACACTGACAGCAGTAATTTCTCCAAACCTGCCACGTTTGAGGTTTATACATTTTCATCCTTACTTCCAGACTTTCTTTTGGTAACTTATACTCTGGAGATTTGTTCTTGCCTGTTTCGTATTGGATGTTGAAAATGAATATGAATATCTTTTGGGATGTCTTGTCGTAATTTTTTTTGGGATTTTGATTATCAAGAGTGCTTCCCTATGTTTGGAAATAATGATTGTAGCTGCTTTTTAACAGTTGACCTATCTTATTTCAGGGGATAGAGAAGTTTGAGACTGATCTGACTACTTTACATCCTATTTTGGCGGAATGTCGAGTTATCAAGTCCAGTTTGGAGCTTCATCTATTACAATTTGCTAATGACATAAGTTCTGAAGCTCATGTACAGGTGTGAATTGATTTCTCAACACTTTTTTTCTCATAAATCTATCATTTTCCTGTTCCAGTTATATGCTTAGACCAATGAATGATATAAATTAATGAAATGATGTTCTTCTCTCGTGGATTGTTCAAACTTTGTTGTTTTCATATTATTTTACCACTTAGGGTTAAAAAGAAAGACTGAGTTCTTATTAACACCAATTGTTAACTTTTAACAAATTTGTTTATTTGCATCAGGTTATGAGAAAAGTCAAACCTGGAATGAGAGAGTATCAGATGGAAAGTATGTTTTTGCATCACACCTATATGTACGGTGGCTGTAGGCATTGCTCATACACATGCATTTGTGCAACGGGGGATAACAGGTAAATGTGGTGGTTAAATCTTGTTATTACTGAAAATGCAGATATATTTTTTCTTGGCTTTACAGGTCTTGTTACTGAAGAATTAACAATACGATGTTAAATTGTTTGTAGTGCTGTTCTTCATTATGGGCATGCTGCGGCTCCAAATGATAGGGTAAAAGAGCACATATTTTATTTAATCATTATTCTCTGTCTAAAATTGTCTTATTACTTCTTGCAGACTTTCGAAGATGGAGATCTGGCATTGCTAGATATGGGTGGTGAATACCATTTTTATGCATCTGATATAACTTGCTCATTCCCTGTGAGTTCTGTTTCTAGCGCCAAACCTATTAATAAATTTTCACTTTAGGTTCTGTTACTTACTAAACCCCTACGAGTGCCGCTCTATTGTTGTATTTGCACCGCATTTAATCATGTTTACATGTATATTATAATATGTTGAATCTAATCATCTAGAGCAAGTGATCCTTAATATATATCGAATATTGTGCAGGTCAACGGTAAATTTACAAGCGACCAGAGTTTAATCTACAATGTAAGTGCCTTAAAAGATTGGTGCAGTGGATGTAGTAGTGCTTTTCTTTTGTCAATTTTTCCACACAATCCAGAGTTTGGTTGACTCTCTGAAGCGTTCATATATTAAGATTCTCTGATTTGCCTTTCTTCTAGGCTGTTTTGGATGCACATAATTCCGTCATCTCTGCTATGAAGCCAGGAGTAAACTGGGTGGACATGCACAAGTAAGATTAACCGAAATGCTATATACCTCTGTTTAAGAAAGCATGCAGCTGCAGTAATTGGGATTGGCTGTGACCTACGGTTGAACCGCAGTTTGCTTTGGTCTATTTTGAACTGCATCTCCATATGGTTATTTAGCTTTCTTTGCCAACTGAATCAACTTAAGTTTACAGGTTAGCTGAAAGAATCATCCTTGAGTCACTGAAGAAGGGGTCCATCCTCGCTGGGTAATTCTCTCAAGACAATTGTTTATCCACAACTCTAATTACTCTTTTCTAAAACTAACCTTCATTGTTACGGTTTGTCATTGTTTGTAGTGATGTGGATGACATGATGGTAGAACGTTTGGGTGCTGTTTTCATGCCTCATGGACTAGGTCACCTCATGGGCATTGACACACACGATACCGGTGGTTACCCCATGGTACGTCAGATCACTTTTTCACTCAAGTATTTATCGTTGACATGAAACAACAAGCCTTGTTTCTTACCTGTTGCTTTAAATTTTCTTATAAAAAGGGAGTGGAAAGACCAAAGGAACCCGGATTGAAGTCACTGCGCACTGCAAGAGACCTCCTTGAAGGAATGGTAAGGACCAAATGTTTCAAGTAAATTTGATTTTGGTCGTTCTCATTTGATCTTGCTCTGTTCATTATCCTACGGTATGTATGCAGGTAATTACAGTGGAACCAGGGTGCTATTTCATCCAGGCATTGCTGATCCCAGCCATGGAAAACGCAAGAACCTCTAAGTTCTTCAATCGTGAAACGACAGAGAGATTCAAAAATTTTGGAGGTGTCAGAATCGAAAGCGATTTGGTAAAGATATATATTATCACTACAACGTTGAAGACCAAATGTCATATACAACAATGTCTCATATTGTTATATGTATCCGCGTGTGTAGGTTGTTACTGCAAATGGGTGCAAGAACATGACGAACGTTCCCCGGGAGACATGGGAGATCGAAGCTGTGATGGCTGGAGGGCCTTGGCCGGCTTCAGAGAACGGTTTGACCAAGTGATCATACTCACTCTTTAGCTTATGGAAAACAAAAACATAAAAAAACTTTGTTTAGCTAAAGGGGGTAAAAAAAAAAAGAAAAAAAAAAAAGAAGTATTGGCCATATTTCTACAAATCTTTATATTGCATCAGTGTGCTGGGTCGTTTCACTTTTACTCACCAATAATTAAAACGAAGGTCGCTTTTAAATCAACGTGAATCGGACAAATACAATCTAACCGGTTTGGTGCACAAAAACCGAACCGGTACAGAAAATATCTTGAGAATGATGTACTTCTTCAATATAAAAGACTTGTCAAATAAAAGCGTGTGTTTCCTAAAACCCTAATTTTGCACTTTGGTCTCTCTCTCTCCCACAAAACCCTTCTCTCTTCCCTCTTGTGCGAGACCACAAAGATGGCTGACAACAGTAACCACAACGAGGAGGAAGAGTACTTCAGCTTTGACCAGAAGCCTCAGAACACGAAGATACGTTTTGATGATGCTGATGAGGACGAAGAAGTTGCAGAAGGCTCCGGTGTTGCCGCCCAAGACGAACCCATGAGCGACGCCCTTCAAGTCAATGATGATACGACCAGCGCAGATTACTACTTCGATTCTTACTCTCACTTCGGTAATTACCTTCAGTTTGATATTTTTGTCTTCTTCTTGTCTTAGACTAGAGAAAATAATTTTGTAAGACATATCAACTTGAATGCTTTTTTCCGGTTGTTTTGTTTTAATTTGAATTGTCTCTGATTCCAGTTTATCTATTTTTGCAGGTATTCATGAAGTAAGTATCTTCCAGCTCAGGGGCAGTACTGTTATTGATGTTTTTACCGTATTCAATTATCAGTTCTGGAATCGAAAAAGTTCATTGTTTAGTTCAGTCTGTATTATAGTGTATATGTCCGATTGGCTGATTCAATGATGATTTCTTACAGGAAATGTTAAAGGATGTAGTGAGAACTAAGACTTATCAGAATGTTATTTACCAAAACAAGTTTCTTATCAAGGACAAAATTGTTCTTGATGTTGGAGCTGGAACAGGTATCTTGTCTCTCTTCTGTGCCAAGGCAGGAGCAGCTCATGTATACGCTGTATGTCTTCTTCTCTTTCTTTTCCATAGTTGAGAATTTGTTTCAGTCTTAATGATTTGGCGGAGGATGTTCTTTAATAGGTTGAATGTTCCCAAATGGCTGACATGGCCAAGGAGATTGTTAAAGCAAATGGGTTTTCTGATGGTATGCTCGCTTTTTTTTGTTCTGAGTGTATAAATGTGAAACATCTCTTCTGTAACCGCTTGACAATTTTTTGTTTTATTGTGGCAGTTATTACGGTCTTGAAAGGGAAGATCGAGGAGATAGAGCTTCCCACTCCTAAAGTTGATGTGATTATATCTGAATGGATGGGTTACTTTTTGTTGTTTGAAAACATGTTGGACAGTGTCTTATACGCTCGCAATAAATGGCTTGTAAGTTACACTTCCACTTTGTTATTATAGACTGATTAATTTGAGATTCTTACTTCCCAAAAGCAATTGCTCCCAGTTGGTTATGGAATAATCATGAAAATTTCTTGGTCTGTCGTTTTTGTTGATAGGTTGATGGCGGAATTGTGCTACCAGACAAAGCCTCCCTTTTTCTTACAGCCATTGAGGACTCAGAGTATAAAGAAGACAAAATAGAATGTGAGACCTCATTGATTTGACAGTCTCTCTTTTTCCTGAATTTATCTTGATGTCTGTTGAGGTTGCGTTTGTTAATTGCTTTGCTGTTTCTACTACAGTCTGGAACAGTGTGTATGGCTTTGACATGTCATGCATCAAGAAAAAAGCAATGATGGAACCGCTTGTCGACACAGTTGACCAAAACCAAATTGTCACTGATAGTAGGCTACTTAAGGTAAGATAGACACATGACAATGATTAGTGGTATCTTGTTTTACCTCTGGCTAATGTGGATGTCATTTTATTTTGGCTATTTGTAACAGACTATGGACATCTCAAAGATGTCTTCTGGTGATGCTTCCTTCACAGCTCCCTTTAAACTTGTCGCACAACGCAATGACTACATCCACGCCCTAGTAGCCTACTTTGATGTATCGTTTACCATGTGCCATAAGTTGCTGGGTTTCTCAACAGGTTCTGATCTCTGCAATTTCTTGCTAGTTCTTTGATGTTTTGAATCGCTTGGTTTAACATACAGACACTGGCTTTTCTCGTAATTGTCTGAAAACTCACACTGAGTGTAACATGCAGGACCAAAATCCCGGGCTACACACTGGAAACAAACAGTCATGTACCTAGAAGATGTGTTAACCATATGTGAGGGTGAGACAATAACTGGAAGCATGTCCGTTTCCTATAACAAGAAAAATCCACGAGACATTGATATAAAGCTAAGCTATTCTTTGGATGGCCAGCATACCAAGATCTCAAGGACTCAGAACTACAAAATGCGCTGAAGTCCTCTCAAAAGAAGCAAATCTGCAAATCTACCCCTGATACTGAGAAATGTGCTTCTCATATTGTGATTTTAGTTTTTGTATTTTTATCCAGTTTTGCAACATTCCCTTTGTTTCACACCCTGCAACATTTGCTTTTACTTTTCTGAATTAAATTAATGATTTTCTCTACATCATCATCACATTGTATGCCCCTCCTGTGTCTCAACACTTTCACACAAAATCTACCAACCAGTAAAGAGAAAAGAATACACTGACAGAAACTCAGTTTGGGGGGGGGGGGTCGGCTTTCACCCCATACCAATGTTACCTGTGGCTAATAATGCTCATCTTATTTATGTTTTCTGGTGATGCTCCCTTTAAACTTGTTGCACAACGCAATGACTATATCCAGCCCTACTTTGATGTATCCTTTAATGTGCCATACACTACAACTTTTCAGCAGGTTCTGCTCTCTACAATTTTTTTTGCCAGTTCTGAATATTCTTTTTATGTTATTGTATCTTTTGGGTTAAACAGACTGAGATTCTTTTCGTCATCGCTCTGAAACTCACACTGAAGAACAATGGTTGTGAATGCAGGACCGAAATCCACTGGAAACAGACAGTCATGTACGTAGAAGATGTGTTAATCATATGAGAGGGTGAGACAATCACTGGAAGCATGTCCATTTCCTATAACATAAAGCTAAGCTATTCACTGAATATCCCAAGGACTCAGAACAACAAAATCTACAGCTGAAACTGAAAATACAATTCTCAGGCTGTACGTCTTTTCCTAGTTTTGCAACTTGATTTACACACTGCAATATTGTTTTTATTTTTCCCGATTAAAATTAATGATGTTTTTCTAAAACATCACACTGTATGTTCCTTCTTGTGTTACAACTGTTCTCGCAACACTCCAAAAGATTAAAGGAAAGAAAAACTATAAATCTACAAAAAGCGTATGGAAAGAAGAGTACATTAAGACAGAGCCACTTTGAAACTAATTTCTATAGCTCGGACTTTCCAGATTTAGGTTTCTTTGAAGAAGAGGATTTAAGTCCTTTCCACCATCTCCTGACCCGGTTAGACACTTTCTGAGCATGTTTCTTCAGAATATCACCTTTCTTCTTGAATTCCTTAGTGATTGTCTTTTTCCATTCTTCCTTTTTACTCTCTTTGTCTTTCAAAACTTTTCCCTGAAACCAACAAAACCATAAAAAGCGATTTAGAGAAACGAGTGAAAGATCTTGGGTTCTTCTTTCTTCATAAAACTTGAAGACAAAGATCTGAAAACAGAAACATCTTATGTACCAAGTTTTTTGGAAACTTTTCATCTTCTTCCTCCTCGTCATCATCATCATCTTCATCTTCAGTACCGAATTTCCCGGGGTTATCTTTGTACTTCTCTATATCGTCTCTAGAGTATACCTTCATACCAGGTGCTCCTGGCATACCCTGAAGGAGGTATAAAAGTTAGGTTAAAATCATTTCATAAGTATCGATGCTGAATCTAAGCCATCAGAACTCACCTGCATAGATCTCAAGATCTTGTCCATTTCAGCATCTTTGGATGGCTTTGCAACAAATGGTTCTCCAGGAACTCGATCCTGGGCAGAGATAAAGAGTGGCAACAAAAAGAAAACATTGAGGGACTCAAATTTTGAATGATCCCCATTTCAATCTGAAAATGGTTTTCAAGAAAGATACCTTGGGAACGGGAGGCGGGTTGTTGGTACAAGCATCGGTGAGGTCTTTGCAAAGATGATTCACGAGTGAAACAAGGTCAGGCTTAGACTTGTAAATATACTCTGCAACGTCAGTGTCTGCATAACCAAGGACCTAGAACAGAAAGCACATTCCTAAAGTCTCAATACTAGAAGAAGTGCAAATCCAAATTGGTATGAATAGCACAAGAATGCACACCTTTTGACAAGCAGACTCGATGGTCTTGCACTTGGAATTGCACATCCCTTCTTCTTGTTGCTCAACCAGCTAAGATTTCAAATACAAGTTTAATCCATTTAGCAAATACTAAAAGGATTCAAAGAAAGAAGGTGTACCTCAAGCTTATCGGCTTTTTCGACAATGTCAATCTTAAGCATCCAATCAGCTTCCTCTTTCTTCAAGTTGCAGACATTCTCAGCAATCTCAATCACCTCATACTCGGAGATCTAAAACATTCCGCAAAAAAAAAAAAAAAAAAATCTGAGTAACCCAAAAACAATAAAATAGAGTAGAAAGAATGTACCTTGTTGGGTGAGATCTGTTGTTGCTTCTCCTTGACTAGCTGGTGTAGCCGTGAAGCTAGTTTCTCGCACACCTGACACTTAATGTACGGAACATCCTCTTTTCTCGGCGCCGACGACGGTTTCTTCGCGCCATCGGAAACCGGTAATAACGCCGATGATGCTAGAAAAGCCAAGGTTAGACCTATTATTACAACTCGATTCATCACGTCACGACTCTCTCAAAGTTGTGATGAAACTGTATAAATACGAGGATTTCTTGTGACGTGTTTCCTGTAATCTTATTGGCTATTCAAGTGCTGACTCGAAATGGACCCCACTGACTCTTGACTTATATCCAGTAGCAGTACCACTTGAGGTACTTTCTCCGACCTCCGGTATGGCCAGGATCTCGATTATATTCGATTTCGATCGGACTCTGATCGACGGCGATAGTGATAATTGGGTTGTTACGGAACTCGGACTTACTGACATCTTCCACCAGCTCCGCTTCACTTTACCATGGAATCGCCTTATGGTATTTCATATATTCATGATCCACATTTCAGATTCTACTATTAATGTTTACTTGTTGAATTTTTTTTTTTTTTATTGGGTTGTCGAAAGGACAGGATGATGACGGAGCTTCATTCACAAGGTAGATCGATTCAGGACATTGAGGCTTGCTTGCGAAAAATGCCTATTCATCCTCATATTATTCAAGCTATCAAATCAGCCAAATCTGTAGGGTATGATCAACAATTACTCTACTTAGATTCTCATCTCAGATTTCTCTACTTTTGCTTTAGTGTTATTTGGTTTAATTGCAGATGTGATTTGAAGATTGTGAGTGATGCAAATCAGTTTTTCATTGACAACATACTAGAGCAGCATAGTTTGTTGGATTGCTTTTCTGAGATTTACACAAATCCAACTGCTATTGATGAAACTGGAAAGCTGCGGATCTCCCCCTACCATACTGATGCATTGCTTCCGCATACTTGCAATCTCTGCCCTCCACACCTTTGCAAGGTACCTCTGTAGATTATAGAGGCGTAAATGTCCATTAGAATTTGAATCCCGTTCGAGTCCATAACGTGATATGTTTGCTCCTAAAGTTGTTACGACTTGTAATTTGTGAAGCTTTGTTGCCTGTAATTTAAACACCTTGATATGTAACACTGTCTATGCGAGTTGCGCCTGGTTCCTTGTGTGGAACTATATGGAGGAATCAATCTTTTGGATTTTAAATACTGAATTTTCCTTGGTTCTTCAGGGTTTAGTAATGGATCATATACGAGCTTCCTCAACTGACGATCAAATCCCGAGAAGGTTTATCTACCTTGGAGATGGAGGAGGTGACTTCTGCCCGACATTGAAGCTGAGAGAGTGTGATTATGTGATGCCAAGAATGAATTATCCGTTATGGAAGCGGATTTCGGACAATCCTTCACTGATCAAAGCAGAAGTCAAAGAATGGAGCAACGCAGAGGAACTTGAGAGAATACTTGTGCAACTTGTGAGCACAATAACAAAAGAAGATACATTTTGAAACAGTAACCAATTGGATTGAAAGTGTTTGTGATTGATGCAAAGGTGATGAAACAATTGTGTGTTTGTTTCTCCAATTCAGCTCGTTTAAACTCAAAATTCCAAAGTATCAGAAACTAAGTGAGTTCTAGACCCAAGAGCTAGACTAGCGGTTTGCAAATTATACAGAAGTTGGAACAAAAATAAAAAATAAAAAATAAAAAATGTAATTCCCGAAAATGATATTCTAAAAGTAAAAAGGTTTGATAACATAATGTGAGGCATTTCGTCGAACACATTGAAGCGGGTTTGTGTTTGCTAGCGCGCCATGAATTGTCTGCTTAAAGCTCGCGAGAGGCTTCTTTCTCCGTTAGCCATCTCCACCATTCGCCGCACTCTATTCTCTAGCCTCTCCTGTAAGTCCCCTCTCTCTCTCTCTCTCTCTTTGTTTCTCTACTCTACTCTAAGCTGTGAATATTTGTGTGCAGATTCTCATGAAGATGCGAGAGATTCTCAAGTCTTTATACACCCGACTGCTGTAGTACACCCGAGTGCTGTCATTGGCAAGGTAATTTTGCTTCTTCTTGTCACATAATTAAAACTTGAGAATTGGGATTAAACTTCTTATCTGATCATCTTTTAAGACTGGAATCTCACAAACTATACTTCTTTAGCTTTAGAAATAGCTTGAACAAGATAAATTTGACGAAACCAGTAAAAGTATGATGCTTTCTTTTGAGATTTGGGCAAATTAGAGCTTCTTTGGAGAGTTGTCTCTGGATTGGCTAACCAGACAAATGTTGTTTCCTCTAACAGGGAGTTTCAGTTGGTCCATACTGTACAGTTGGCTCTTCAGTGAAGCTAGGCAATGGCTGCAAACTCTATCCTTCTACCCATGTCTTTGGAAACACAGAGTTGGGGGAATCTTGTGTTCTGATGACGTAAAACCCCCTTTGATCTCTCCAATATTACATTTCATACTGTAATTTCTTCTCTATTGAGTGATACTTGCTATGTGTCTTCAATTTATGTCAGCCAGTGGTGCTGTTGTTGGCGATGAGCTTCCAGGGCATACAGTCATAGGAGACAGTAACATTATCGGTCACCACGCAGTGGTTGGTGTTAAATGCCAAGACTTGAAGTATAAGGTGTGTGAGAGACGATATCTTATCACCTCTTTCACTTGTTATTATCCTAATCCCCCCCTGATATCAATCAAGAACTCATATCGTGTTTTCTTTTTTCAGCATGGGGAGGAATGCTTTCTTAGAATCGGTAACAACAATGAAATTAGGGAGTTCTGTTCCATTCACAGGTCCTCAAAGTCTAGTGATAAAACGGTATGCAACTGGCGATTGACCAATGCTATTGAAGCTTTGAGATGTTCTTCCGGCTTTTCAGTTCTGGCTTTCATTTGATTGAACAGGTGATTGGTGACAACAATCTAATCATGGGCTCTTGTCATATCGCCCATGATTGCCAGATTGGTGACCACAACATATTTGCCAACAGTACTCTTCTTGCGGGCCATGTTATTGTACAAGTAAGATCTTCCTTGTGTCCATTCTCTTGACCTGGATTTAGCAGTATTGTTTCATTTGGATCATGTTGTGAATGCAGGACTATACCCACACAGCAGGAGCTACAGTCATCCACCAGTTCTGCCATATAGGCTCTTTCGCTTTCATTGGTGGTGGTTCAGTGGTATACCTTCCTCTCATAGCTCTCAGTTCCCACCAAAATTCCCACTGGATACACTCACTGGTGCGAGTTATATGTAGGTTTCACAAGATGTCCCGAAGTACATGATGGTGACTGGAGAAAGAGCTGAACTTCGCGGTTTAAATCTGGAGGGACTTAAACGAAATGGATTTAGCATGTCAGAGGTTTGTACTGTGTCCCAATGTTGAGTGTTTTGAAGTAAGAAACTGGAGGGTTACCAAATAATACTGTCTTGTTGCTTGGCATTGGTAGCTGAAGAGCCTAAGAGCAACCTACCGTAAGATATTCATGTATACTCAAGCAGCCCCCTTACGTCTTGAAGAGCGCCTCTCGAAGATGGTACTTGTTATCACGCATCTCTTCACTGATTATTTCCCAATGCATCTTTTGCAGAAACACTGAACATATTGTATTTGATGCTCTTATTGCAGGAACAAGACCAAGAGCTGTATAGTGTTCCTGTAGTGTCCGCCATGTTGCAGTCAATCCGAGATTCTTTCACAGAAGGTCGCCGTGGGATATGCAAGTTCAGACAGTGGCTTGATTCTTGAGTTTCACAGCTTAGAGACTTGGCTTAGGCATCAGACATATTGCTCAATACCATTTGTTTTGGTGGACTTGTAATAGACGGATAGATAGCTTTAATTATGTGTTGTGAACATTGTGTGGCCATAGTACATTAATAACATCACTCGTCGTTGAGAAGAAAAGACCCAGATAATAAATGAAGGGGAGTTCGTTTGGGTTGGTCACTTTAAAATGGCAATTACAAGAAAATATCCAGAAGTATCAAGTTACACCACTAAATTCTCTCTTCAACCACAGACAATGAAACTAACTACCCACTCTTCAGTTACAAACTTCATTTGCTTCTTTGTGTCATTACCCTGTGATTTAAACATGAACATGCTCATCTTTAAGATAACAACCAAATATGTATCCATCAAAAGAGATTGAAAATGATATACATATATACTAACCTTAATTGCACTCCATTGGACTACCCTTTGGCTTTTTGTGAATAGTCGGACACCTGAAATCAGTAATCAATGGTGTTGGTTCCAAAAGCCTTTTACCAAGCACCGTGTCAGTTTCGGGAACCTTGTAGTCTTTGTCTTTAGCTAATTTGACCAACATTGTTTCCATTGATACTTTAAGGTATCCTTCTTTCCCTATTGTAGCCCCATGAGTCGATTTTACCATAAAGTATTTTTCACCATTTTCCTCACCCACTCCAATAATTGAAACACCATGCATTCCTCTAAACGCAGATCTTTTACACATTGGGCCACGATAGATTTGCTGTCAAAACAAATGTTTACTACATATATCTACTATATTACGGGATTAAACTCTAGGTTAATTTATAAATAAGAGAAGAAGCCATATATACCTCTTTAGCGATCGCATAATCAGGCATAAAGATATGCAACGAGGCTCCAATTGGTTGGGTCTCGAGCTTGATGAGTGCTTGGTCGAAAGATAGTATCTCCACGCCATCTATACGTCCCAAATCAGATGGATTACGTTTCGGTATCTCACTAGCATGTCTACAACTCTTATATGGCCTAGCCAATTCTTTTTGAATTCCTTGTCGAACGATATAGAGTAAGCCTCTTCTTATGGTTGAGGTGTAGCAATAGTGGCCCTTCTTACTGCTATTTTTTGCTTTCTCTGGATTAGCAAAATCAAGAAGATCTTGTGCAGAGTATTCTATGTATTCCTTGTTTTTCTCCAAAATGAACAATAACGCACTCACAAGTTCAGCAGCTACGTGTGCCCAACATGCATCTGTCAGAAAAAGAAGTGATCATCAAATGGTTGGTATCGAATTACAGGGAACAAAAATGGTGATACAAACAGAAATGCAATACCAATTTTAAAGACAAGAGAATTAGAATTACAGGGAACGTGAGATTTTGATTATGGAGTTCCTCCCACTCCACCCTATACTAATCACCAAACTCCCCTAGGCTCTTAATTAGATTAGACATGTTTCTATACATCCTCATGAGCCGATACTTATACACCAAACCATAGTTATTCCAAAATACTTAAGCTTCATTTCCAGGGCAAGGATCTCACATTATAAAAATGACCCAACCCTATTTAAACCATAATGATTATATTCTAGACGTAAGCATTGGAAAAGGATATTACCACATTCTCCTTGATCTCTAATACGACCCATCTTTTCTTTCCAATTCGTGTTTTTGAAACGATCTTGCACATCCTGAATTTAGGAAAGAAACATTAATCTTAGATTCGTACAATGTAAATAGCTTAAATGTGGCACGAGTCTTACCCGAAGTAAACGCCAATAAGCATATATTCCATCTTTAACTTTGAGGAATTTGATTGAAGAATTGGGTTTTGATGCCAAAATTTGTGAGAGGAGTTGGACTGATAAGTCTACGAGTTTCTATATAGAAGAGAGTTGGTAGAATGTAGTGAGAGGGATGTAAAAACTTATCAATGGCTAGAATCTAGAGTACTTACCTCAGCTGCTTCCTCTATTCCGTCCATGTCTTATTCCTCACCTGTGGTTTAACATTGCATTTTCACAACTACGTAGCAAAAGAAACAAGCTCTAGGTTTTACATAGAACTTGGTAAATACTGTACCTGTGACCTTGGTAGAGAACCACCTTCGTCCTCTTCCTGTTTTGACATTTGGGAAATTTTCTAGGGTTATAATGTAATTTAATAATATTTACACCTACAACTCCTTAAACTATTTTGTTCCATCATATATGCCCCAATAGTATGATATGTTTTTTGGGCCACATTATTATGTAAAGCCCATTCTGTTTTCTTTAGAAGATGTATGCTAGGTTTAGTTTGGACGCAGTGCTGAACTACTCTTATTTGGTCATAAAATTTCTAAACTA
>OVAP01004817.1:0-13920 GCA_900406295.1 Aurinia saxatilis | reverse complement strand
GGGTATATGTGATTAAGGATATAAATATTTGGGTATATGTGGTTAAACCCCTATTATAATATCGGACATCTGCTCTTACTGATTTATTTTGGAATATTCGGTAATTCTTTGTAGTTTCACGGATTTTAAATGTTGTTTAGAAAATGCATTTAAATTGTGTGTGTTAATCTTTTTTATTGTCTTTGTTTGGGATTTGAAATCGATTTGTTTGTTTTGTAATATATGTAAGTGTTGTCTTTAGAAAATGTTTTGTTTGGGTGGTTTTTATTTCGATAATATATTTATTTAAGTTTTAATAAAAATTTAGATGAAAAAAAAAGAAATAGATTTAGTATTTAATTGAAAATGAATTTTTTTTTTTTTTTTTGCAAATATAAAATTCATTTATCTTTCGAAAAGTGATTTTATAATTTCTTATGAGTCATTATTATTTATACCAACCGTTCAAAGTACATAAATGATTTGGCAACAAGGAAATTAAATAAAAATGGGCGAACGTTGACAAAGAAGAAAATGGGAAAAATAATGAGAACCGTTGATCCTTGCAGCCGCAATGATAAGGATGGTTGTTCGGTGGTGTCAGTATGATTGGACTAGAGAACAGCAAAGGTCAGCATCGTCATTTTACCAACCTTCACGTTCTTAAAAGTCTTTCTCTATTTCATGTTAATTAATGTAATAAATAAAGTAGTGGGTTCCTTTTAAAAATACATAGGAGAATCCGACTTGTTATTTTTATTTTTTTATCTTTTTGGGTTAAGAAGGAGTGTGGCCACTCTGGAGACAGGCCACACCACCACACCTGCTTCCTTCTCCTATCATTCTCTGCTCTTTCCCTTCTTCACAATCATTCCCCCTCTCTCTTTCTTGATCTGACTCTCAATTTTCTAATTTTGGGAGAAAATTCACCATTGTTTTCTTTTTTAATCGATCATCTTCATCTTCTTCAATTTGTTTACCGACGTTGACGGTGGCTATGGCTTCGAAGACTAAGTAAGACTCTTTCACTCTCTTTTACTTTTATTCCAATTTTTTCCCGGAGTAGATTCAGATCTGATCTTTGATTTCGGAAGTTTCTATTTTGAGAAATTTGTTAATGATCCAGAGACTTCTTAGATCTGATTATTCTTTTATGGGTCCCTTATTACCAGAGTACTTGTCTTGGTTCTTAGATTGTGTTTTTTTTTTTTTTTTTCTTTTGTTGGAAACTTGAAACAGAACAAGTTTGTCTGAAGCTACTACTACTCCTCCTGGAAAATCATCATCCCCAAAAGTTGCAAAATTGAGTAGAGCAGCAGTCACTAAATCCGATACTAATTCTCCTTCACCTACCACTGCGACCAAGACTTCACGCCTTACGCTTGATCGTTCTTCCCCAAACTCAAAGTCTTCTACTGAGAGACGATCACCCAAAATTCCAACTCCACCTGAAGTAAGTGTTCATTTACCATGACAATGAGGAGCATTAAAGTTTTACATTCTGTTTTGTTTTGTGATGGCTATTAGAAAACACAAGCGCGGGTAGTGGCAAAAGGATCAGAAACACCGCAGACGACTCGGCTGACTCAAATCAAGGAGGATTTGAAGAAAGCGAATGAGCGGATATCAGCATTGGAGAAGGAGAAAGCTGAAGCACTTGGTGAACTCGAAGAAGCTAAAAGGGAAGCTGAAGAGGCGACTGTGAAGCTGGATGATGCTTTGAAAGCTCAGAAAAGCGTTGTGGAGAATTCCGAGATTGAGAAATTCGAAGCTGTTGAGGCAGGGATCGAGGCTGTTCAGAAAAATGAAGAGGAATTGAAGAAGGAGCTCGAGAGTGTTAAGAGCCAACATGCTTTGGATTCTGCTGCTCTTCTTTCCCTTAGAGAGGAGCTTGAGAAAGTTAATGGAGAGTTGGCTGCTGCAAATGACGCCAAGAGTAAGGCCTTGAGCCAAGCTGATGATTCTAGTAAGACGGCTGAGATTCATGCCGAGAAAGTGGAGATCTTGTCTTCAGAGTTGACGCGGTTGAAAGCTTTGCTTGATTCAACCCGAGAAAAGGAAGTCATATCAGGCAATGAGATTGTTGCCAAACTAGAAGTTGAGATTGTGGCTTTGAAAAAAGATCTTGACAAAGCGAGAAGTTTTGAGGCCGAAGTCAAAGAACAAAGTACCATCATCCAGAAGCTTAATGTGGACCTGGAAGCTGCAAAGATGGCAGAATCGGATGCACACAGCTCGTCTGAGGAGTGGAAGAGCAAAGCCAAAGAACTGGAGCAACAGCTAGAAGAAGCTAAAAAGTTGGAGAGATCTGCCTCTGTATCTTTGGAATCTGTAATGAAACAATTTGAACAAAGCAATGATAAGTTGCAAGACACAGAATCCGAGATCTCTAGTCTTAAGGAGAAAATTGTGACGCTGGAGGCAACAGTTGCTAGACAAAGGGAGCATCTTGAGGAATCTGAGCAACTGTTGGACGATGCTAAAGAAGAGGTCTCTAAGATTGAAAGAGAAGTAGAGAACTTGAAGAGTGAGATTGAAACTGTGGAGGAGGAGAAAAATCGGGCTTTAAACAAGGAGCAAGATGTTACTATAAGTCTTAAAAGGCTCTCAGACGAGAGAAAGAAGCTCTTATCAGACCTGGAGAGCTCAAAGGAGGAAGAGGAGAAGAGTAAGAAAGCAATGGAGACTTTGGCTTCAGCGTTGCATGAAGTGTCCAGTGAAGCACGGGAATTGAAAGAGAAGTTGTTGAGTCAAGGTGATCACGAGTATGAAACCCAAATTGAAGACTTGAAATTGGTCATTAAAGCAACGAACGAGAAGTACGAGACTATGCTTGATGAGGCGAGACATGAGATTGATGTTCTTGTTAGCGCGGTCGAACAAACCAAGAAACATTTTGAGAGTTCAAAGACCGATTGGGAGAGGAAAGAAGCCAATTTTGTGGATTACGTGAAGAAAATGGAAGAAGACGTTGCTTCGATGGGGAAAGAGATGAATAGGTTAGATAATTTACTGAAGAGAACTGAGGAAGAAGCAGATGCAGCTTGGAAGAAAGAAGCACAGACGAAAGACAGCTTAAAAGAAGTGGAAGAGGAGGTGGTTTATCTGCAGGAGACTCTCGGGGAGGCAAAAGCTGAAAGCATGAAACTGAAGGAGAATCTGTTGGATAAAGAAACCGAGTTTCAAAGTGTCATTCGCGAAAATGAGGATTTGAGAGCAAAGGAGGATCTTTCTCTGAATAAGATCGAGGAGTTATCGAAGTTACTGGAGGAAGCGATATTGGCCAAGAAGAAAGCCGAAGAGGAGAGTGTCGAGCTCAGTGAAAGCGAAAAAGACTATGATTTGTTACCGAAAGTGGTTGAGTTTTCTTCTGAGAATGGTCATAGAAGTGTAGAAGAGAAATCTACTAAAGTCGAAACCGTTCTTGACGAAGCTCAACAAGAACATATCAGCAATGGCCATGGCAATGGCAATGGTAATAGCAATGGTATGGAAGAGAAAGACTTTAATGGGAAACCTGGGGCGGAAACCGAGATGAAAGAGAAGAGAGAAGAATCTGCAGATGATGACAAAGATGATTCAGTCGAAGTTATATTCAAAATGTGGGAAAGTTGCCAAATCGAGAAGAAAGAAGCTTTTCCGGACAAAAAATCAGAACTAGAGTCTCAAGAAGAAGAGGAAGATTCAAGCAAAATAGATGAAAGTGACAAAACCTCAACAGAAAACATCGATGAATGTGGAAACGCATTGACTGCAGAAGATCAGCTAGCTATGGAGAAAAAGATCAAGAAGAAGAAGACTTTACTTGGTAAAGTTGGGAACCTCCTCAAGAAGAAAGCACCCGTAAACCCGAAATAACAAACTCTATGAGGTAAGAAACTAAAAGAAAAGCTTATATATATTTGTTGTATACCCTTTTGATTTCATCAGTGTTCACATATATATCTTTGTTGGTTTTGATTCTTTTCTTCTTTTCAATTTTTAACAAGAATGTTTTCCAATCATTTTATGTAAAGGCTTGTGTTTCTCTTTTATTCCGTATTTATAATCAAACCTTAACAACAAATCACGGTGGTAAAGGTAAAACCGCTTAACCTCCATGAGCGCGAACGAGCTCTTTTACAAGCAACTTAGATGAATCAAAAGATCCCAAAACTCCAAGAAGACAGCCGAATACAACAAACACGAGATTCGCGGCTCTTGTGAATTTCGACATCCCGTCCCAGCAGATCTTTAAGTAGAAAGCAGACGGTAGTATCACAGCAATCGTCACACTAACCAGCGAGCCAGTGAGGCTCAAAACATAACCAAAGTAAGGGACGGTTAACGCCAATGCGAGAATGACTAGTAACAAAGCAGAGCCCACAAGACCACGAGCCACAAGCTTGGTCCGATCAGTCATGGTGGAAGGAAGGCTACGTTCGAGCTGGATGGCTAAAGGAGCAAACTCTAAAGCGTATTTGGTCATCGGGGTTAGAACTGTGGCCCAGAGAGCGATCTTGGTGACTAGTAGATGTTTTGGAAGACTGAGGGTAATTTGGGAATTTACTGTTGGTCCGAACATGTTCGCGCCTGTGATAGCTAGTGCTGTGTATAGTGCCGTTACCGTACCAAAGCTTACTATCGAGACCTATACGTATAAAAAAACTTTAGTCTTTTGTACACAACATAAACATGCAAAACGATTATTGGAAGAGCTAATAAAATCCATTGGGTTTGAATATACATTTCAAACTATTTCGAGGTTTTTTTTTATTATTATTATTATATAGTTGTCCAAATTTGTGTTCATATTCAAAAAATTCTTCAAAAAATTTACCAAAACGCATGAGTCTAAAATTTAGAAACAATAATTTTTGTCTTTTGTACAAAAATTTGATTAAGATTAAGCTCAATGCTAAAAAAACAATAGATATCTCCTTTTTGTCGAACAGTAGATATAAGATTTGAAAAAGTACTAGTGACTATATCCATATATGCTATTTTTCTCTATAATAACAGTTGCAAATAATAAGTAAATACTAATATTTTTGAATCTATAATAGTTTACCTTAGTGAATGTGGAGGGATCTTTCATGGAAGCGTAAAGATTAGGAAATACGATGTGTCCACCAAAACCGAACAAATAGATGCCCGAAACCGTTGGAATATTCCTCAACCGGAGCATCGGGATCCTCCCGTCGTTAACAACACCTCCAAAGAGGGCCGTGTAAAGCACGGAGCCAAATATGATGGCCGACATAAGAATCCCACCGGAAGAAAGAAAAGACATGGAGGACAGATCCCTAATCCACAAACTCGGCAAGGCGATCGCCACCGCCAACGCCGTGAGCTTTCCGGCGGGAAAATGGCCGGTATGGTGGTAGTTGGTGAAAGTGGCGGGAAAAGCGGCGGCGATGTTGTCGTGGAGGGAGATGGTGTAGGAGACTAAGGCCATGAAGATCTCGAGGTAGATGAAGAGGGAAGCGATGAAGCGGCCGTGGGGACCGAAGGCGGAGTGGCCGATGTCGGAGTAAGATTTTGACTTTGGGTTGCGGCGGAGACAGTTTCCGAGGATGTGGGAAGTGTAGGTTGTGAGTACTCCCAGTGATATCAGGAACAGGATTGAGATCCAACCTCCCTTCTCCGCAGCGTACGGCATTGATAGTTGTCCTAGTCCTGTGTTTTCGGAAAATGATCATGTCATTTTCAGAGTTTGCTCTTTGCTTTCTTTTTTATATCATTTATCCTTATTATGATGTAAAATGTATTGATTTCATCAAATAATTATTTTGTTAATATCGCCACCATGTTATTGTTATAAAAACTAAGAACTCCGCATCATCATACATGTTTTTTTTCAAAAGAATGTACGACTTTAGAACACCACAACATATATTTAAATTTCTTAAGTATATATTAAAATTTAAATTCTTTTATTAATGGCTTATAAATTAAGTTCTCAGTAGGCTCATAGTCCATTAACCATTCCTAAACTATAGAAACCATGTTTTTATTTCTGTTTGAACATATGAGTTATATAAAAAAAAGGGTATAATTTTCTACATTATGATGAATGAATAGTTGTCCTAATTCTATCGTATGTGAAATTTGGATCAAATTAAGGTAAAGTTCTAGAAAGTAAATTAGAAGCATAGCTGATAGAATCACATTTACTCATTACAAATATCTATCAGATATATATGTTTATTGGCAAATAAAGAAACTTGCAATAAAAATAGGTGAATAATGTAACTATAAATTCTTTGTGTTATAATATATGTAGAATACTAAAGTACGTACCAATGAGCATACCAACCATGTTGATGACAGAATGAAGAAAGGAGCTATTCTCTGACGACGGCTGATCCATATCGATTTCCTTAACCGGCTTTTCGTGATGATCACATTCACACCTTTTGTTTTCCTCAACACACACAACACAACTCTTTGTTCCCGACATGATTCTACTAATTAAGCTTAACTATACAATATTTATTGAGATATGCCTCTTGTTTTTTTCTTTCTTTCTTAGATGTGTTATAAAGAAGAGGAGGTGTTGCTCTTATTTGTAGTAGAAGAGGAGACACACTGTACGATGAAGAGTTTTTTATATATTAAAGCTAGTATTAAGGAAAGAAATAAATATTGTTTGGTACGTATATTCGTTGGCCTTCCAATGGATTTGGAGAGTGGTTAAATATTGTGGCATATTAGTTAGGAGGAACCACATCACAGGTTCGAGGGGAATGTCCATACGTCATTACATTCTAAGTGAATCATGACACTCAAGAGAACTACTTTCATTAACTCTATTGCAATACATCTCTATTATGTTAGGTTACAAAAAATATATATATATATATATATATACAATTATGGTATGCAACTTTATTACCTTTCCTGTATAATTTTTAATGAGAAAATAAAATTTATCATTAATTCAACTAAATAGTAATTAGGTAGGACACACGTTTCCCCTACCCTAACCATATGTATGCATATTAAGGAAATTTATTTTAAGCATATTGGAGGTGATTGGTAAGGGCTGTAGATAGGTCCGCGGGTCTGATTTGTTTGGTTTAATAGGTAAGAGGGTTTGAGCTTTTGTTTTAGGGACCGCAATTTAGCGGGCCTAAGGGTCCAGTCCATTTGGTCATGTGGGCTCGAGCGGTCCTGTCCGCAAGCGAACCGCGGTCCGAGGGCTAGCCCGCGCAGTTGTCTGTTTTAACATATTTCTATACTTCAGAATGAGTTAGAGGCTTTGCCAAGGTTTGTTAGAGATTTTTTTGCAAAAACCCTACGGATAAATCATAAATGCTTTGTATGCCAAGGAAAGAGTAAACGACATAGTCATATCAAAATTATCAAATTCTACTCGGCGACAAAACCTAGATTCAGAGACTTTGGTTTGACTCTTGCTTCAAGCTGAGAAGATTATTTCCTCCATGGTAAATTTTCTCTATTTTAACATATACAGATACAGTTAATCAAACGTTTTTGATATTGTCTTCTTCCCCCTTCGTTTTAACATAGATTGCATAACGGTAAACAGAGTTTTGTTAGAAAGAATTCACAAGGGCTTAACGGTATGAATTGTATAGACGAAGAATCTCATAGAGTTGTTAACGAGATGAATGCGAGAGCAGAAACTTCTAACCATGGGAAAGGGCCAGTGTTTGAGGACGAATTTGGTGATGGTCATGATAATCAAAGAACACCAAATCAGAGAAGAAAGAGAAAGGTACGGCCTGAGGAATTAGAGGAGGAGAATGATGATACAGAGGATGATGATGATGATATGGACGAGAATGGTGAGATGAATGATTATGGTATGGAAGATGAAGCCAATAATTTAGCTGAACCAAAGAAAGGAATGAAGTATTCAACCGTTTGGGCCGACTTTGAGGTGGTTACTATGGTGAAATCTGGCCAAACGGTACAAAGGGCACAATGCATTCACTGTAAGAATGATTATGAATATCACCCACACAGAAACGGTACCCAATCTTACAAACAAAAGGCATACGCCTGTTGCAAGTTAGTGGAGAAGGAACAACATCTACAATATCAGATTTACGAGATGGCACAAATTGTTCCTCGAGAAGACGAGTGATGAGAACTGGATGTATCATTTTTGTTTGCTTGTTCTCCACAGCACGATCCAGTATGTTCTCAAAGATGACATTCCCAATATTCACCTGTTCCTTGTCAGGTGCCAGAACAAACAGGAGCATAACCTCTCTTAAGGTCAGATTAGAGAGATGGGAAGAAGGCGTCCACTGAGACTTGCATAGCTTGGTAAGCAGAGCAAATGTTGCAAGTAGGCGTTATGTAGGTAGAAGAGAACATGTCCACTCTTGAAGCTTGCCTTGAGTAAGTGTTCGGACAAGTTGAGAAGGTGTGATGTGAGGACGGTCAAGCTCATGAGAATACTCAGATAGATCATATGGACAGCCAAGCACACCGTTTATAGCTTGCGCGGAGAAGCTAACCCACACACCTCTAACAAACACCTTATGATAAAATGACGAGCTCTCATCCTCAACCCAAGCACCATAATTAGCATAAAACTCTGAAATAAGGGTTTTGTTGTATTTACCGGAGATGGAAACGCAGTTTTCAAGTCCATTGGACTCTAGAATGCTGAAGACACTTGGAGCATCAAGGCAGAATAGCTGCTCAACCAGAAAGCCTTTACTCGCGTAAAGGTCATCAAACCTAATTTTTCTTTCTTCAAAGAAGAAATCACTATGAAATTGTTGTTGCTTGAAAGCTTCGTGACGGAATTTGGTTCTCCGTTCAGCAACAAAGATCTCCTCAACCTCCTTTTCTCCGATATGTCTTGTATCTCCTCGATTTCTGGCTGACAACTTCGCCACAGGCTCTCGAATTGCTTGCCCTGAGGTGTCACTTCCCGAATGAACCAGTCTTGAACTTCGACGATGTCCCGATGTTGGCAAAGACGACTTCACAGACGAATCCGTCTTGCATGTCTTCTTCAAGCGCCTTGTGTAAGTCCTAGAAGCTTGCGGTTGCGGGTCTTCAACTCCATATGACAACAAGATGACATCAGGTAGTGGCGGCGAAGTAGGGGGACATAGAGCACAAATGGTTTATACGGAACAAGGGCCATCGAATCGGGTCTCGAAACAGCTTGGAATTGTGACTCCATCAATGAGTTTTCGCTTCGAACAAACGGATTTGAAAAATCGGGAGTTGAGTGAGAGATTTAAGTTTGTTGCGTTCGGTTTTGAGAGAGGACAGAGATAGTGGCGTTTCGCGTTTAGCAGACCGTCTTGACCCGCGGGTCAGCCCGTTAACCCGCATAATATAGTGGAGCGGGTTTGGGCCTTGTTTTCTATGACCACAGCCCGCCGCGGTCAGGCTCGCCATGCCCGAAAGAAGGAAGAGGCCCGCGCGGGCCGGCCTGTTTGGGCGGGGGCCGGCCCTTTTGACTCTCGTAGCTGTAGATTCTTTCTACAGCCATATTTATTTCTAGAGCGCTAAATTTTGCCCAATCATACTTTAGAAAGATTGTTTTCTTAAAAAAAATCTACAATATTTTTGTTTTCTTTTTCTTACTTTTGTGCTGTAGAGAGCCAAAAAACCAAAGCACTAATATTTTGACTTCATAAAATATTAAAATCCACATCCAAAATCTTATCGCAAAAAAATCTACAGCCACAACCAAAAAACCTACATTCTGATTTCTACAACAATAAAAATCAGAACTACATCCATAATCGAGTCCACTATTTGATTATTGGTTGATAAGAAAATTCAAAAAGTTCACATCCATATATATATATTCAATATTTTCTATAATTTATACTAATTGAGGTACTGAGGAAGAATTCTAATATTATTTGTTAATGTATACTTGCACATATGGAGTTTTGTTTTTCCTATAAAAGGTTTTATGATTATAATATCGTGACGTTATTTCCTACCTATATATTATAAAATTTTCAAAATGATGATAGATACCAGAAAAAAGGTTAAAGATGGAATGACGTCGAAAAGAGAGAGAGAGGTTATATTGAATCTGATTGTGCTCCAACTTCATGAATTTGATCCATACCTGTCCATCAAGGGATCCTACGAACAATATAGCTTTATTTATATCCACAAGATTATTATTTTTAAATGTATTTAGGTGACTAATTAGAGAATCTAATTAATATAATAATATACACAAAATATTATGCTCTTACATGAATGTACATTACTTTGGACCATATCTATTCAAATTGAAAATGTGATATCTATTAGATGAAGTTGAAATTATTTAACTCACTATCCCTATATATTGATTCAAGATATGATCCTGATTATTGAATTTCATTTAAAATCAAATTCATGATCCTCAAAAATTGCATGCCAAAGTAAAAAACCAAATCAATTTCTATTTTTTCTGTCTAAACAATTTTCGTATGTTAAAAACATACATGCTAATATCTTTTATACAAAATAATTCGATATCCGTGATAAACCCGACCAGTTTAAGGAAAATAATAATCAGTATATGATGACTTATTTCCTAGACTAAAAAAATTCCAACATTGTTAATAAATAATTGCAGGTTTCGTATCTGAAAAAAACAAATTCAAAATCTTTATATTCTTAGGCATCTTCATACATTGTATATGATGACGTAGTAAACTAGTACCATCAATTTGATTTGCTACAATTGGAACCAAATCTAGATATTTATCCACTATTGGTGAAATCTAGAAGCTTATGTGTTAATAGGGACTTAACCACATAGACCCATTTTTTTATACTATTAATATAACTTCTAGAATGATTATCCTCTCCCCTTTCAAAATTTACAATAAGGTGATCAGATTACTTAGACAAAAATCATACTAGTCTTAAAAATCTAACTAGGTGCATGTTGGAGATGAAAAATATGATGTTATGATGTTTGTTCCAGTGACGTCAATATACGCTTACGTGAAATAGAAAAATTATATAGAATCAACAAAAAGGTGAATAGAATTTTCTGTTTTTTTTTTTTTTGTCAACTACAAATAAAATATATGCCTTCTTAAATGGTGTATGAGGAGCTCAGTGAAGAGAAGAAGAAGAAAAAACACAAGGAAGACACATGAGCTAGCCACAGACTTTGCAGGCATCACAAACTGAGCAACTAGGTCTCAAGAGTCAAGACTTCAAATTTTTCCAGTGTCTAGGGAAGCCAATTAGCCAAAACGGCAAAACTAGAAAATCAAGGTTATAAAGTCTCTTGGGATGTAACATAAACAATCTATGTACAATCTTGGGTTAAAAAGTTCATATATATAGCTTTTTTTTTAACTGAGTGCATAAATATCGATATTGAACATCCTTAGGGCTTGTGGAACATGTTAACTGATAAATTACTTGAACAGACTCAAATGTAAGAAAAAGGGTCTCAAATACTGATGAGGGGCCGGACTATGTTGAGTTCTTCTCCAAATATACACCAAGAAATACTTCTGAAAAGGAAAGAATAAATAAACCAACCTATCTCATACTAATTTCTTCTACAATGAATTGTGTCTACATCTCTCTCCATGTGAATGTGATCACATGTTTCTTCTACCAAGTCATTAATCCATTACTTGGAGTAGATGTTCCATCCATGCCAAATTTTTTGAGAAGTATCAATAACAACATTGACAACAATCATACAGAGTTCACTGATCAAAGCCCATGAATGTTTTAGCAGCACCAAACAGAAACTTCAAGCTAGCTTCTCATCCCTTTCAGAGTCCCAAATATCCGATTTTCTCTTGTGGGTCTGAAACTGAAACTAGTATAGGTGTCGGAAATTGACCCTGCCGGAGACAATAATGATCTCTTAAATTTCGATACTGCTGGTTCTCATATTCCGATCCGGTTATTGACCAGAACCGATTAAAGCTGCAACCAAATCCCAGACACGAACAGTTGCATTATCTTCTTCATACTCTTTACCATAAGATCCCAGACAAGAACAGTTGCATCATCACTTGCCGAGAAAAGCGACAACAAAATATACAGAAACACAAATCTTGTCATCAAACATAGAAGGAGTAAAGGTTTACAAGGATAACATATATCTTTACAAGTATGACATGAGTTTGAAGACAGTAATTTGTTCGTTCGAAGTATTTGAATAACTTAGCCGTTTGAGTCATTGTCTTAGTCAATTGAATAAGTCTTTTTGTCCTGGTTTGTAGGAAACAAGTACACGTTGTTGTTGAGTTTATTTTGGTCAAGTAGTTGTAAGTCACAGGTCACTATAAAGACCTGCATTTGTTCTGTTTCAATTTAAGCAAGTAAGCATTTCAGTGCTATTCTTGCGTAACTCAAAGCTTTATTAGTATCAAGTGGTATCAGAGCTTGTTCAAAGCCTGGTGCAAGAGTGAAAATGAGTGACAATATGCTGTGCACATCTTGAACAGGTCTCCAACAGTGATTCTTGGAGATGTCACACCTGCAGAGAAGTGGAGCCAACATAAACCGACAGTGGAACATCTAAGAGTATTTGGATGTTTGGCTTTTGCATTAATTCCATATGAGAGAAGGATCAAGTTGGATGAGAAGAGCATTACATGTGTAATGTTTGGAATCAGTCAAGAAGCCAAAGCTTACCGTCTCTATAATCCCACCACAAAGCGGATTATAATCAGTAAAGATGTGAAGTTTGATGAGGATAAAGGCTGGAATTGGGAATCAGGTCAAGAGGAGAAAAATTTGTCGTGGGATGGAACGATAAGTGAAGAAGAGGAAGGGGAGAGTGAGACTCAAGCTGCTGGTGAGGAAGAAAGGAATGAGATTCATGAAAATGCTGAAGAAGAAACTCCTGATAATCAGGAAACAAATCAAGAAGACGGTGAAGCAGAAAATACATCACGACCTGTAACGATGAGCAGAACAGAAGAAAGTGCAGAAAGAGGTGGCAGACAGAAAGTAAAGCCTCTTTGGATGAAAGATTATGTCTGTGAAGGTATGAAATTCGTGATTGAAGAAGATGGGGAAGAGGCCATTGCCATGTTTATTGCTGAAGAAGATCCAGAGAAATTTGAAGAAGCAATTCAACATGACAATTGGAAAAAGGCGATGGAGACAGAAATTAAGTCCATCGAAGAGAACAACACTTGGGAACATGTTGAGCTACCTGAACGTGCTAAGGTGATTGGAGTAAAGTGGATATTCAAGACAAAGTTCAATGAAAGAGGAGAAGTAGACAAGTTCAAAGCAAGGTTAGTAGCAAAGGGATATCATCAAACTCATGGAATTGACTTTTACGAATTGTTTGCTCCAGTGGCCCGATGGGATACAATCAGAGCCATCATTGCACTTGCAGCTCAACGAGGATGGGACATCTTTCAGCTAGATGTGAAGAGTGCATTCTTGCACGGTGATCTAAATGAAGATGTATACATTGAGCAGCCACAAGGTTTTGAAAGGAAGGATGTCTCAAAAGTCTACAAGCTGCGGAAAGCTCTATATGGACTGAAACAAGCACCACGGGCATGGTATAGTCGGTTAGAGAAGTTCTTTGTGAATGAAGGGTTCACAAAATGCTATTGTGAACATACTCTGTTTGTAAAAACATAGGAAACATAGGGAGAGAAGTTGTTGGTTGTAAGCGTGTATGTTGATGATCTTATATACACCGGAAACTCAAATCAATTGCTGGAATGGTTCAAGAGCTCAATGAAGAGGGAGTTCTCCATGACAGATTTGGGGAAGATGAAGTATTTCCTAGGGGTGGAAGTTATTCAAGACGAAGAAGGCATCTTCATCAACCAAAGGAATTATGCAGAGGATACACTCAAAAAGTTTGGAATGGAGAACTGCAATATGGTGAAGAATCCAATTGTCCCAGGGCAAAAGTTATCTAAGAAAGGAGCAGGAGAGGCTGTAGATTCAACATTGTTCAAACAACTGGTGGGAAGCTTGAGGTACTTAACTGCTACTCGTCCA
>OVAP01004816.1:0-13920 GCA_900406295.1 Aurinia saxatilis | reverse complement strand
AATTATACATTTATTAAGATAAAAACCGGTAAAATGTGAGGTATATCAGTTAGCTAATTTTTTACAATATTTATTTGTCCAACTAAGGTAATATTTATTTGTGCTCTGATAGCATTTCTCTAACATCAAAATGACCTGCAGACGAAGCTATTTACTCAGTAAAGTATTTTAACAACGTGGATATTTCTAGATTACCAAAGCATATACTAAAAATAAAGGTTGATGCTCATGTGATGTGTCTTCGAAATATTGATCCTAAAGATGGATTATGTAATAAGACTAAGACTTATTATTGTTTGGATGGCTAAGCACATTATGCAAGCTAGAATTATTATTGGAAATGATAACTTGATCAATCAAATTGCTCTAATACATAGGATGTTTGTGACCCATCCAGATGAAAATTTACCTTTCCACATGTGTCGAAAACAGTTTCCAGTGACTTTAGCGTTTGTTGTGACAATTAATAAAAGCCAATGACAATCTCTTGAACATGTGGGTTTATTTTTATCTAGGCATTTATTCTCTCACATACAGCTATATGTTACACTTTCAATAGTCAAATCGAGATTCAAAATAAAAAACAGACAAAGAAGGTAAGGTGCACAAAAGGACTACTAAAGTCCTCTACAAGGAAGTATTTGATAATCTTTCTTACAGTTTACAGTTTCCCTAGTATCAAAATTATGGAACACTTTTCCTTTTTTTTAATCAATAATACTACAACTATCTAGATTTGTCAAACACAAAACCTATAACATTATTTTTCTAATTGTTTGCAATTATTTATGTAATTAATCATTTTTATATTAATATAACATACACATTTTTTTATTGTTTGCACCTTTTTCCATTTCAATAATGTTATCCCGACTGGGAGGTTACAACAGTTTGATTCAAAGCTTGCTTATCTAGGTGGTCAGCTTTCATGTTATCCTTTTTAGGGATATTGATAAAGGAGATATACTCAAAGGAATTACTGATATTTTTAACATCTTCGAGCACACCATGTAATTCCAGGAGTGGTCTCTAGGAGTTGATTGCCTGGATGAGTTGAGAGGAATCTGACTCTAGTCGAAGGCGTTTGATGATGATCTTGTTGGCCATTGTAAGGGCCATTTGTATGCCTAGACCTTCTGCAACAAGTGGGGAGTTCACGTGGTCCATCACACAGCTTCCACTAATGGTTTGGTTTGTTCCATGGGAGGAGAAGAACCATCCTAATCCCGCCCGACAAGTGCCTTCGTTCCAAGCAGCGACCACTTCGACACTGGTAGCTTCTTGATGGCGCTTGTGTAACTTTTTAGGAAGGATTGTCTTCTGGTGTTCCTTAGTATGTCCATTCAACCATCTCGTGCTTGTGTGATGGCTTTGCTTAAGGTTTCTTCTGGTGTATAAACCTTACCTGCAAAACAGAGTTCATAGCGGGAAATCCAAAGACTCCATAGGAGCCATGGGGCAAGGGGGCCTTGAGTTATTCCAAAAGGTTGTAAGAATCCGTTGCGGAGTAGAGTGGACCAGCTTGTCTTAAAATCTACAATTCTTCATGCATCCACTTTAATGGTCAATGGAGCTAGGCTCCAAACTTTTGTCTCAAAGTCGCAGTGAAATAGTAGACGGGATACAGATTCCAGGGATCCACATCATTTACACATCGTTTTTATCGGTATACTCCTGTCTGAGAAGCTTTTGCCTACTGGTAGTGCGTTGTTTCCAATCTTCCAGAGGAAAAGCTCTAGTTTTGGGCTATTTTGAAGGTTTAAGACATCAGTAATCCAGTGTAGCGGGGATCGTCTTTCGACCTTGTCTGGGGTCAGATCATGTTACCTTTTAGCTGCAAAATAGCTTGTCTTCGTGTTGTAGGTTCCTGAACTTGTCTTCAGCCACATGCGTTTGTCTGGTACAGTTGTTGTGCTGATCTTAATTCCTATTATTCCATTTTCATAATTTGGGAGGTGTCTCCTGATGTTTGATAAGTCTCATGTTCTAGTTTCAGAGTTAATAAGATCTGCTCATTACTGGTCCTAAAGGTCGTGTAGGTTCCTTAGGACAGCCATGGTTGTTGCATTGCTTTGATAGATTCTCCGTTGCCGACCCCCAACTTAATTGCTTCATGAGCAGATCTCGACCAATAATGATGTTGCGCCATCCATGTGAGGCTGATGTAGGCACCGTGCAATCATCAAAAGCTTCGTATTTGCAGTACTTCCGGCAAAGAATAGGAGCCATAAAGCTCTCCGGATTATTAAAGATGCGTCATCCAATCTTTGCTAATAAGGCATCATTAAAAATTTGGATGTCTCATGGGCCCAATCCCCCCATCTCTTTTAGCCCGTGAAAGCTTGTTCCACGAGACCCATGAAATGTTTTGCTTGTCGGGATTAGAATCCCACCAAAACCGAACAAGTAGAGATTGGATGCGCTTGCAAATAGAGGGCGGGAGTTTAAAGCATGTCATTTCTAAGTCGGAATCAATGATCATGACTAACTTTCCGGACGTGGAAAGAAACTTAGTGGATCAACTACGAATCTTTTGCCGAATACGATCAACGATTAAATTAAAGAGATCCTTCTTATTTCGTCCAAAGTGTTCCGGTAACCCAAGATATTTTCCAATTTCGCCTTATTTTGTAATACCAAGGATGGTTTTGATGTCCTTTGTGAATATCATGGGTGTCTTCCGTGAGAAGGTGATGGAAGACCTGCTAGCATTAATACATTGCCCCGAAGCCAATTCATATTTATGTAGGAGTGGAAGTAAGTTTGTGCAAGCCTCGGGATTGGCTTTACAAAAGAACATCGTATCATCGCCAAAGAGAAGATGATTGAAACGAGGGCTTGTTTTGTGACCCGTAGTCCAACTAGTTGTACATTGCTTAGAACGTTATTGCTAGACCGGAGAGGACCTCACTACATAGTATGAATATGCATGGGGAAAGAGGGTCTCCTTGGCGGATTCCCCGGCTCGGTGTGACATGTTCACTTGAAGATCCGTTAATAAGGAAGGAGTAGGAGACGGTTGTAATACATTGCATTGTCCAAGTTATCCATTTCTCATGAAATCCAAACCGTTTGAGGACAAGCTGGACGAATTTCCATTCGAGTCTATCGTAGGCTTTACTCATGTCGGTTTTGACCGCCATCCAACAATGTTTTTTTGGCATTAGAAGTCTTGAGGTAGTGAAGAGCTTCATGTGTGATGAGTACATTTTCCGATATGGCTCATCCGGGGACAAAAGTGGATTGGGTTTCAGATATAAGCTCGTTTAGAAGTGGTTGAAGTCTCGGAGTTAGGATTTTGGAAATGATCTTGTAGTAAACATTGCAAAGAGCAATGGGTCGATATTCCGAGACGCTTCTTGGTGCTTGAACCTTTGGGATGACATGTATGTAAGTCTAATTGATGTGTTTGGGGAGAGAACCCGAGTGGAAGAAGGCTTGAATCTCCTTGATGAAATCAGGACCGATAGCATCCCAATTGGATTGGAAGAAGCTTGCGGAAATTCGCCTGGTCCCAGAGCTTTATCCGGGTGGATAGAGAAGGTGGCTTCGTTGATATCCATTGGAGTTGGTTCTCGTGTGCGTCGTTGATTGGTCTCCTCACTGATTTGAGGTTGTATGGCCGCGTTGACTATGTCATCCTTACTGTCTGTAGTAGAGGTGAACATATTCTGAAAGTAGTCGCTGATCACCTTTGTGATTTCGTCTTCTTTATAAACTGGATCTTCATTGACATCTTCCAGGACGGTGAAGCGATTGGTCATTCGTCGGCCCCTCGTTACGGCATGGAAGCCAACCTACTTCTTTGACACCAATAATCTTCTTCTTCCTTATAAGTATCCTGAAGTCATGCATTGAGTTATGCAATGAGATGATCATCATTATGTACGCTCTCCATAGCCGTATTGGGATCTCGTTCAGAGTTTCCAATTTTTGTTGGCTGTTTTTATGTTGGGCTTTATGCCAATCAATGAGGGCCCAACGGACCCTTGTAATTTTCTTCTCTACTTCGCAGCCCAAAGCTTTGGCCCATGTTTCTTTCACCAACTTCTTCACTTATGGGTTATCGTACAGCCGCCTATCATATCTGAAGAGTCCCTTGCGTTTTTTTCCTTTCATGTTCAAAATAGGAGATTATGGGTTTGTGATCAGACCCTTCGAACTTGAGGTAGCAAAAACTAGTAGTGGGGAATAGTTTGTCCCATAGTGTATTCGCAAGTGCCCGGTGCAGTCGACGTCGGACAAGGTGATCATTATTTTTCCTGCGCCAGGATAGAGGGTCTACAGTATGATGAAGATCAAATAGATCGTTTGCCGAAAGGAAGGTGCGGAAGTCGACAAAGGATCCCACCGGGCGTACTAGTCCTCCCGTCTTTTCTTGATTGCATGTTATATCATTGAAGTCCCTGGTGAGGAACCATGGAGCCTCTCTGGCCATAGCTAGGGCCATGAGTCGATCCCACAATTGTCTTCTTTGGTTTCTATCAGTATCCGCGTATACAATGGTCGCATAGAAAATTTTCTTTTCAAAAGTAATTCTACAATCAATGAAATTATCAGAGGAATTAAACTTCAAGATCTAGTTCAGGTTTCCAGAGGAGGACAAGTCCACCGCCGCCATGTCCAAGACGTTGGACTAAATGGTTCTTCGAATACCTCATCCATTCTACTTTGCTCAAGACGTATTCATCGGAATACTTTGTTTCCGCGAGGAACATGATGCGTGGAAATACCTTAAGATGTATATCCTTTAGGCGTTGGATTGTCAAGGGGTTCCCCAACCCTTGGCAATTCCAACAAGTTGTGGCTAAGGAGCCGCTCGGATTGGGGCAAAAAATCCATTGCTCTCTTGACTGGTTTCCATGAGCTAGCATGGCCTTGTGTCTTCCTTTATGTGTTTTCAGGCATTGTATTACCAGTACGGAGGGCAGGGGCAGAGGTCATGCTTTCGGCCTGTACTACAGGAGATTGTCTCGTTGACAGTCGTGGTTTTGGGGAGCATTAAATCTGGCAAGTTCGCCTTTTCTTAAAGTTTGCTCCGGGTAGGATATTTTTCCCCGTTATGTTTCTCTTGCTTTGTGGAGGTGTGCCTCGTTTCTTTTTTGGGGGAGCTAGGGGAGCTGAAGTAATTGATCCCGGGAAGGGAGGCAGATCGAGCTCTTGTTCAAGTATCTCCTCATAAGTTGGTTGGATGAGATGGGAGCTTGGCTGGATTACTTGGGCATTTACAACTGCGACAATAATTCATGCGGCAGTTTGAGCCATCAGATTCTGTTCTTCGCCCGCATAGACGCGTTGTAGCCTAGCAGCTCATTCCCTCGGATATGTACAGTTAATATACTGAATAGTAATGTCGTGCAGTTCTTCCATGACTTCGTCAAAAGATTGAATTTGCGGCTGTGAAGGATTAGTTACACGAGGAGGTTGTTGTAATGGGGGATTTCTTTCCATTGGTGGACGACATGGACGAGCAGAATTAGGCGTATTTTCTCTGTGCTCAGTTAAGTGAGCCTTTTCACGCCACACCTGAGGTAGACGGGTGGGTTTCCCTGTAGTGATGGCCTTATGTGGTGAATCTTGGAGCCGGTTTGATTCAAAGGCATTTGAGGGTGGGCGAGAGGTTGGACGAGAGGAGTGTCTTTCCATGATATCCGAGTGTCTTGGACTTCTTTGGTGCCTAGATTGTGATTCTCTATCTTCCTCTCGGTGATGAGATATCGTTGAAGTTCGGTCAGCCCTCATTTATCGCGAATTATCCAACTCTAAGGTTTTGTTTGCATTTCTTGTCGCTCGTTGACCGAAGTCCCTACCATGGCTGTCGATTCTCCTTTCAAAAGGGTAAGGAGCTGATAACTTCTTATTGTCTCCATTGGTGTAGTACCGTGATTTGAGATATGGTCCGTTATCTCCCTGTCTCGGATAGCGCCGGTTTTCGCTGTCGTGATGACCTATCTCTGTTTCTCTCCTAGGTGGTTTCTCAGGGCAGTGAGACTCGTCATGTGTAAGCTTAAAGCAGCGTCTGCAGAACTTGCGGAGACGCTCATAATCCAGAGTTACAATTGCCTCCTCTTTTGTGGAGAACTCCACCACAGATTCCAGTATTAGCGGTTGAAGGCCACCAATGGTAACCTTTATTCTAGCTACAGAATTTGTGAGCTCCATATCCTCATAGTGTCCTAATTCCTTGGCCAAATAATGTAGCATTGGAGGTTGCATGTAGTGTAAAGGGAGACCTTGTAGTTTAATTTAAAAGGGGATCTGAGATGGATAGGTCTTAGAGATAATAGGTTCCCAATTTTGGATTATCACCATACATCGTACAAACTGGTACGGACGGTCAGCTAGAACCCTTTGGTCCTCCTCCTCATCGAATCTGAGTTGGAAACAACCGTTGCCCAGATCAGCTCCAGTGATTGCTCCTTTGTTTCCCCACCTTTTAGCTATGTAAGGAATGAAGAACCACACTCTTTGTTCAATGGGGTTTGTGAGTCTCCCTATCAAGGTGAGTTCGTTCTGCTTCACTAGCTTTGTCGTATCCAGTTCATGCGCTCATATACGTATTCGTGGACGTACTGAGGGTTGCTCCTCCATCATCACGCCTTTCCCTTTTTCATATCTAGAGTATCGTTGGGTCGTGTTGTTTCTTCGTGAGCTGAGATGCTCTGTTTTGTTGCAAGGGAGCTTTGTTTCAAGTACGGTGTGTGCTGAACGCCTTTATAGGTTTCTGAGGTAGCTTTGATTTGGTGTCTTATTGAGACAGAGATATGAAGTCCGTTGTAGTCTTCTGTGGTAGAGGAAGTACAAGATGCTTCCGGTGAGTAGGTCGTTGTTCTTTTAGTCGTACTCGCTTATAGTAGTTGCCGGCATATTGAAGAGATGTGGGTTAGAATATCATTTGTTTTGAATCCTGTGAGATATGTCGTTGTGGGTGTGGGGAGCTGGACCCGTTGCCCGGAGGCCGGATGATATGACCATGGGAAGCTTGGAGTATGAAGCTAAGGAGCAGCTTGTACCAGAGGATTCTGGAGCTAAGGAGCAGCTTGTAGTTGAGGAGTATGCAACTAAAGAGGAGGCAGCCTTGCACGTTCCTGTTGGTCCAATGAAAATGTCTAAGACCAAGCTATTTGNGTTGGTCCAATGAAAATGTCTAAGACCAAGCTATTTGATCAAGCCATTAGCACACTGCTAAGAGAGGCTAAAAGCAACCTTAGTGAAATAGCTTATCCAATTACACTGGTTGTGATTCAAGTTAACTAAGGGTTGTCAATGTTACGTACGTGTTCTTGCACTGTTTTCTTTGGTATGGTTTGGCTAAGGTTTTTAGCGAGGCATGTAACACACATTTATTCATTTATGCCCATTGATAACAATCCTTAAAAGAGGAGCCGAAGTTTAAATTCGGATTTTAGTCAAGGGGAGCTTTAAATTCAATCGTAGAGTGTTTATTTCATGTTTTGAGTACCAAGAATAATAACTATCTTACCCTAGACCCTTAAACTCCTATAAATTCGTGGCCACTCTCTGAATAAAGATTTATCAAATGTTATGATAAAAAATCTCTCTGAAACTGTTTGATCTTGTGCCTGTGTGTGTAATATCACAAATTCTTCGTGTTTTGCTCTTGGTGTGTAATATCCTTCAGCAAATCCGAGTTTGAAAGCTTGAGAGTCTTCCACAACTCTTGAGAGTTTCTCTCCTTCAACATCTATCAAATTAAAAACGTCCATACTCACTCTCAGTTCATCCATTAACCAATCCAGAATCATCATCATCAATCCGTTGTATATCTGATTCAGTTTGGTGTCTTTTGGCATCATTCTTAATCTTTGAAGTTTTGGATCTGTTCTACAAATCCGCCAACTCACGAAGTAGTTCCAGGAGCTTGCTCCATATCAATTAGGAGTGTATCAAGTGGTATCAAAGCCCATTTCGTGATCAGGTTGTTTTTATCCATTCTGTTTTGTGTTCGTGAATTGTTTCATCGTTCTTGGCTTGAATATTGATCCGATCGATTTGAAACTTGTTAGGACGTTTAGATCAGAATCTGAACTACAATATTTGGTACTAGATCGTGTGATTTGGAAAAGAACTCTTCAACTTCTTTACAAGATTGCTAAGAGAAAGTGTTAGACAAAACTACACTTTTCAGTTTCTACACTAGCTGTATTCTGTTATATTTTTTGTTCAACCGCCTATTCAATTTTCATTTACGTTGGTTCTATTCTATTTTTCCGTTCTATGCCATCCGTTTTATATTTGTTACAAAGAACTTTTGATTTTGTTTTTGGTTTGTCCTTCCTTTGTAGGAATCATGAGCAGTCCAGAAGAGGAAGAAACTTGTCGTCAAAGAGCTGACAATTATGGCCGAAAATGCAGAAAAACGTCGTAGAGAATCAGAAGAATGCCGTAGAGAATTAGAAGCACTTCGTCAAGAGTTTAAAGCAAGCATTGAGCTACTTCTCAGGAAAAAAAGACATGAAGGGGACACAACTAAAGGCCGAAAGTCTACTGAAAAATCCAGAGAAAAATTCGTTGATAATTATTATGAGGACATAAGCAGTTCCTCCCGAAACAGTAGGAGAAGGCATCCTAGACATCAAAGAGAAGGCAGAGGTCAGAGTGGGAGAAGAAGACCGAGCTTATATTCATGAACCAAGGATATTCAGAATATTGCAAAGTAAAAGAGGCAGCCCTGAGATTTCATGACTATGCTCTTTATTGGTGGGATCAAGATGTGAAAATCAGAAACCGTATTAGAGAAACTCATGTGAAGTCTTGGAAAGAGATGAGTCCATCATGAGACGAAGGTATGCACCAAGACATTCCCATGGAACGCTGCAACATGATTATGGCAATGAAAAAAGAGTTAAAGCAGTGGAGAAGAAGTTGGCTTTTCAAAGGAAAGAACCAAACCAGCCTTTACCAATCCAACAAAAATCTAAGAAACAGAAAGAAGATGTTAAGAGCAGTACCACAATGGTACCACATGTGGAGCAATACATCTGCCCACTTCGTGGGTTGAGGGATTTGTAGAACAGATCCAAGACTTCAAAGATTAAGAATGATGCCAAAAGACACCAAACTGAATTAGATATGCAGCGGATTGATGATGATGATTCTGGATTAGTTTGTGGATGAACTGAGAGTGAGTATGGACGTTTTTGGATAGATGTGGAAGGAGATAAACTCTCAAGAGATGTGGAAGACTCTCAAGCTTTCAAACTCGGATTTGCTTAAGGATATTACACACCAAGAGCAATACACGAAGAACTTGTGATATTACACACATGTACAAGCACAAGATCAAACAGTTTCAGAGAGATTTTTGATAAAAAGGTTTGATAAGACTTTATTCAGAGGGCAGCCACAAATTTATAGGAGTTTAAGAGTCTAGGGTAAGAGAGTTATTGTTCTTGGTACTCAAAACATGAAATAAACACTCTAAGACTGAATTTAAAGCTCATATTTGATTAAAATTTGAATTTAAACTTTGGCTCCTCTTTTCAGTATTTATCAATGTGCATAAATAAATAAGTGTGTGTTACATGCCTCGTTAAAAACCTTGGCCAAACCATACAAAGGAAAAGAGTGCAAGAACACACACGTCCCAATGACAACCCTTAGTTAGCGTTAATCACAACCAGTATAGGCTATTTCACTAAGGTTGCTTTTAGCCTATTTTAGCAATGTGCTAATGGCTCGATCAAATAGCTTAATTTTAGACCTTGTCATTGGACCAATAGGAACGTGCAAGGCTGCCTCCTCTTTAGCTCCATACTCCTCAGCTACAAGCTGCTTCTTAGCTCCATAATCCTCTAGTACAAGCTGCTCCTTAGCTCCATATTCCGAGCTTCCCATGGTCATATCACCGGAGTCCTAAAGGAGACTTCGCCGGCGAGAGTTTTGGTGTGTTTCAAGCTTTTCTTTTGTTTTTGGTAAAAGATATTGGTCGGTGAGATGTCTTTGCCAGGAGAAAGGGTTGGTGAAGAGCAAAATTCAATCTGTTTAGGCAAATTTCAAAACTCGTGCCTGGAGAGAAAAAAATTGAATTTTTATAATTGTTTTATCCTTAACATACACATTTAAATCATAGTTCCACAATGTACAGACCGGTCATCTAATATTACCACTATTCCCAAAGGCTTGCATGACTCTTTGAGAGATGGTTTCAAGCTGAGGAACATTGTTTTTCCAAAATTTTCACATGTTTTATTTTTTCGTTATAATTTATAAACACCTTAATTTGTAAATAATTAAATATTGGAATTGTAAAGTTAACATTAGAAAAATGTATAGTAGGCCAATACACAGTAGATCGCTCTATTTCTTGGATGAATCTTAAACAGCTATGATTTGATAATTTTTTTAAGAAATATGTCATTCAAAACAAATTCATATTCTTTTCTTTTTCTGGCATGTTCCTTAAATACGGTGACTGACCACAAACTTTATTAATGATAAACAGAAAGCGCTTATATTCAAGATAATTATAAATGTATTACCAAAGTATATAGGCGTGGGGTTCACATAAGCAGACCAACCGAAGAAGCGAATTGACTTTCCACACCAACGTGCGTCCATGCAAATCATATGAGTGCATACATATACAAATGAAGATGCGTGCATAGAATTATACAGGTATCGGAAAAATGGGATCGAAAACACAGAATTCTAAAGGCAACATCTTTGTTGTGTACCTAATACTCATCTCATTGTCAGTTTTGGGTTTGATCTTGACCTTTAAACCCATTTTGCTGGTAAACCAAAACACATCTCCATCAATAAACACATTAAGGGTTGATCTTCCGTCGCCGCAAGTCAACAACAACCCAAGATGGCTCCGGCTCGTGCGTGACTATCTACCCGGGAAGAAGATCCGAGTTGGCTTCCTTAACGTCCCCGAGGAAGAGCGTGGGGGCTACGAGGCTCGGGGGCCGTTGATTTTGGAGAACGTCCACGTGTCGCTCGATACACTCCCGGAGAATATAACTTGGAAGAGTCTGTTCCCGGAGTGGATCGACGAGGAAGCTTCTACGTGCCCCGAGATCCCTCTCCCCAAGCCGGAGGGTGCCGATGCTGACGTCGACGTCATCGTAGCAAGAGTCCCGTGCGATGGATGGTCGGAGAATAAAGGGCTAAGGGATGTCTTAAGGCTGCAGGTGACCTTGGCGGCCGCTAGTCTCGCCGTCGAGAGTGGCTTTAGGAGGGTCGTTCCGGCGGTCTACGTGGTGTTCATCGGGTCATGTGGCCCTATGCATGAGATCTTCAGGTGCGATGAGCGCGTGAGGCGCGTCCAGGATCATTGGGTCTATAAGCCTAACATCCCGAGGTTGAAGCAGAAGCTTCTCATGCCTCTTGGTTCATGTCACCTTGCCTCTCCATTTCCTTTGCCTGGTAAATTTTATTTTTGTGCAAAATATTATTATTATTATTATTATTATTATTATTATTATTATTATTATTATTATTATTATTATTATTATTATTATTATTATTTTAATTTATATTTTTAACCTCTTTATATAGATTTCATAAGTAATAAATCTTTATATATAGTGTATATTTTTTTGTCAAGTTCTATTACATTATTTTTTGGTGGATCGTTATTGCTTACACGTACTAGTTTTAATAAAAATGTTGTTTAAAGTGAAATGAGGTTACTGGTTGGTGTGATTAGATCGTGCCGCACAGTTTCCATTTAATGAATTTTGATATATCTTTCTTTTTTACGAAGATATGTAATTTCATCCCAGATTTTATTCATGATAATTCAATATACGACGGCTATGTAGAATTGAGGATTAAAACCCAAATATGTTATTATTCTTAGCCAGAACATGCTTACCACAAACTCTACTTAATTATGTACGACTAGGTTGGGGATCAGAAAGCTGATCTTTAACCACCACGAACCCTACTTGTTCACCAAAATTTCTTCCTTTTAGTCAAATGATTCCCGATTCTTTATCTCACTTGTAATTTTGAAACTATTATCATTTACAGGCCAAGAACCATGGAGACCGAAGAATAAAGACAATGTTACATTCGAGGGGACCCGTAAGCAGCGGATGGCCTACGTGACAGTACTACACTCATCAGAGGCCTATGTTTGTGGGGCCATAGCCTTAGCGCAAAGCATAAGACAATCAGGATCGAACAAGGACATGATTCTCCTCCATGATCAGTCCATAACCAACAGGTCCCTTCTCGGTCTCAGCTCTGCGGGGTGGAATCTTCGGCTAATTGACAGAATCCGTAGCCCTTTCTCCAAGAAAGACTCTTACAATGAGTGGAACTACAGCAAATTGCGTGTGTGGCAAGTTACTGACTATGACAAACTCGTCTTCATAGACGCAGATTTCATCATTCTCAAGAATCTTGATCATCTCTTCTTTTATCCGCAACTCTCCGCTGCAGGCAATGACCAAGTGTTGTTCAACTCCGGGATCATGGTAATGCAACCACATATATATTTACTTTTTTGCTCCTAGGAAAAATTTCGGGCAACTCTGTTTTGTTTGGCTAAAATCATAAAATCAATTAAGAAATTTGTAATTATGTTTGTGTCAGGTTCTTGAGCCATCGCCATGTCTGTTTAAAGATCTAATGGAGAAATCGTTCAAGATTGAGTCATACAACGGAGGAGACCAAGGATTTCTCAATGAGGTCTTTGTATGGTGGCACAGATTACCGAAGCGCGTAAACACAATGAAATACTTCGATGAAAAACACAATGGGACACACGATCTTCCTGATGATCTAGAAGGTGTGCATTACTTGGGGTTAAAGCCATGGGTATGCTACAGAGACTATGATTGTAACTGGGACATGAGCGCACGTCGCGTGTTTGCCAGCGACTCGGTTCACGAAAAATGGTGGAAAGTATATGAAAAAATGTCAGAGCAGTTGAAGGGTTATTGTGGTTTGAATAAGGAGATGGAGAAGAGGATTGGGAAGTGGAGAATAATCGCTGAAAACGATAGTTTGCCCGATAGGCATTGGGAGATTGAAGTGAAAGATCCTAGGAAAAACAACCTTCGTGCTGACTGATTAGCTGTTACTGTTAGACTCTCAAGGACATTTGGGAACTGAGAATGAGAAAAGGTTTTTGCTTCTTCATTTTTTAAAATATGTATACAAGTTGGAATGGTGGTACCACAATTTACACTGTACTTAGACCATCTCCATCAATCTCTAAAGTTGCTTAATAATTTTTCTTTAATAAATATAACAATAAATTATTCTAAGAGTTCTACTCTTTTTTGCCAAAAAAATCTCCTCCATTGATTAGCAATTCTGGACTGCTTAAGGATTAAAAAAAACAATAATTTTGAAATAATTTTATTTTATGTATAAATTATTTTTAAAAAATTATAATATACTACATTTCATGAAAATAGATAATTTATATTGCATAAAATTTTAAACATACATTACATCACAAAAAATTAAAAATATATAAACTTATAAATCATCAAAAGATAAAAAACATACAATAATAGAAAATATGTAAAAAATATGATCAAGAACATAAAATTTGAATTCACTACAAGAAAAACACGGCAAAACTGACGGACGAAGTGACGGACGGCGTCCGTCGGAAAATTTTCCGACGGAAAACCGACAGATAACTGACAATAATAGGACGAAGGATCCTCCGTCGGAAATCCGTCGGAAATTTAGCCGTCGGAAATCCGTCAGAAATTTCCGACGGGCAGCAAGCCGTCGGAAATTTCCGACGGATTTCCGACGGCCAACCGACAGAAGTGAATGTGAGGATCAAAATATAGCCGTTTTTTATAGCCGTTTATAGCCGTTTTGAGTTTCCGTCAGTTGGCCGTCGGAAATCCGTCGGAAATTTCCCGAATCAGACGAGCGCGCAGCACGGGAGGCGGACCAAGAGCGGTTTCGGAGGGAGCG
>OVAP01004815.1:0-13920 GCA_900406295.1 Aurinia saxatilis | reverse complement strand
AACCAGATTAAACCGAAACAAAAATTGGTCTACCGGGACAGGGATGTTACACATTGAATGTAGATAAAAAATGATTCATAGTGTTTTTAGAATATAAACTTGAATGGAGTAGAGTTCTTTTGGGAAAACCTAAACTTTAATTTATTCTAGGAGATCCCGCATTGCTTACTCATGACCGTTCTCTATCTTTTGGTGGAAGTAATTCAGGCCGCAAGAATAGTTTGACGTCCTTAGCTCCATTGCCAGACTCTCCCGTTTACCAGATTGTTGAGGAGTTATCCTCGGAGGCCACAGTACTGGATACGCAGTTTGAACGTGTTCCGGTGGCTTTAAGACTTGGCAGGCAAACTTCCTCGACAAAAAAAGAAGAAAGTCTTAGTTACTAGAAAAAGTCCTTTTAAACCCGCGAGTTGGTGGAACGGAAGTACGATTACTTCGCAACAACCACAAGAGGGGCAAACTATCAAGAAGAGAGCTAGGGAGTTGGTATTTGAAGATGAACCAGCGATAGTTCCAGCCACGAAGAATATTAAACGCGCAAAACAGAACAAAGGCACTTCCGTTGCCAATGTTTCAAAAGCTGTGTTACGCAAAAACAATTCTCATTCAAGAACGGTGGCTTCCGATTTGAAGCCGCTGCCATCCCAATGAGTATTATGAGCTGGAACTGTCAAGGTGCTGGAGCCCCGAAAACAGTTCCTCATCTTCGGGAAATGCGTAGAAAACATTTTCCTGATTTTTTTATTTCTTATGGAAACAAAACAAGATAATCAGTCTTGCGTAGTTTACACCTTAGTTTAGGTTATAATAATTTATTCACTGTAGAGCCAAACAGTTTGAGTGGTGGTTTAGCTCTCATTTGGAAAGTTTGTCAATTATTTCTTCAAATAATAGGATCATCGACTTGCATGTTCAAGTCGGATCATTTTGCTTTTACCTTTCATGTGTTTATGGTGGTCCGGTACGAACTCAATGCTCTGTTGTCTAGGATCAGTTATCGAATATTGCTTTTAATCGTGATGAGGCATGGTTGTTGGCCGGTGATTTTAATGAACTTATGCATGCCGGAAAAAAAATTAGGAGGTCCCACGAGAGATGATGATACATTCTGGGATTTCAGAAATATGACAATTAATTGCAAAATACGAGAACTCCCCAGCCAGATAATTCTTATTCATGGGCTTCCTGGAGGGAGTGTGGCTGGATTCAGTGCATACTGGATTGTAGTTTTGGCGATGAGGCTTGGTTTACGGAATATCTACGATCTAAGATGACATATCTAGAGCTTTGGGGTTCCGATCATAGACCAATCCTAATTAACTTTGTCCATGATCCTTTGGTGCATAGCAAAGGAAAATTTTGCTTTGGTAGACGATGGTTGCCAAAACCAGATATTGAGGAGGTAATAAAAAAAGAATGGGATGAGATCTATGATCAAAATTCCTCCTCTCTCACTCATTGTATTCACAATTTTCGTCTTGAACTATCACGGTGGAAGAGAAGAACAAATACCAATTCAGCGACATGTATTCAGCAACTTCATGTTGCGTATGAGACCGAAGTTGCGAAAATACATCCGTCTCTCTTAGTAATGCAGAATCTGAAAACAGAATTGATGAAATCCCACAATAAAGAGGAGAAATTTTGGAAGCAAAAATTGCGAGAGCGATGGTTAAAATCGGGGGATAGAAACACTAAGTACTTCCATAAATTATGTCAAAGGACGTCGGATCCAGCGGATTTTATTATTAAAAAATGATTTGGGTCAGGAATTTTACTCTGAACGATCTAATGGAGACATTGCGGTGGACTACTTTAGGATACTATTCACATCTTCCTCTCCTGGGGATATGGAGGAATTGTTTTACGGAATAGTTCCACGCGTTAATGCTGATATGAATGCCTTGCTGATGAAATCTATCACGCCAGAGGAAATTTAAATGGCGGCTATGAGCATAAAAAGAGATAATGCGCATGGTGCTGACGGGTTTACTGCTGTGTTCTACAAGATTTTTTGGCATATTGTGGGTCCCATGGTGGTTCAAGAGATAACAGAGTTTTTTCGCACTGGGGTGATGCGATCGGATTGAAATCACACTCACATATGTCTTTTACCTAAGGTCACAGCACCGACGCATATGAAGGATTTACGGCCGATTAGTCTTTGTTCGGTTCATTGCAAAATTATTTTGAAAATTTTGTGTGATCGACAAAAAGCTATTCTACCTGATGTAATCTCAGATACACAAGTAGCTTTTGTCTCAGGGCAATTAATCACTGATAATATATTGATAGCTCATGAGCTCATTCATGGCCTACGCAAGAACGCCAAGGTGAGCAAAAAATTCATGTCAATGAAAACGGACATGTCCAAGGCGTATGATCATGTGGAATGGTTTTTTCTGGACAAGCTGCTAAGGAAATTTGGTTTCTCGGATGTTTGGGTCCACTGGATAATGGCTTGCATCACCTCTGTGTCGTATTCGGTTCTGTTGAATGGGCAAACACATGGTATTTTAAGCCTGAGAGAGGTATTCGGCAGGGGGGCCCGCTTTCTCCTTTTCTCTTCATCATAGGAGCTGAGGCATTAGTCAATGTGCTTAATCAGTTGGAGCGGGAGTCTCGGTTGCATGGGATCGCTCTGGCGGAAGGGGGTCCTTCCGTACATCATTTGTTGTTTGCGGATGATAGTTTCCTAACTTGTGAAGCTTCCGTCGATGAATGTGCTGAGATTTTACGTTGTCTCTAGTTATATGGGGAAGCTTCAGGTCAGATGATTAATCCCAGCAAGTGTTCGATTATCTTCGGGCCAAATATTCCTTTAGCTACTAAGGAGCAAATTAAAGAAGCTTTGGGAATTTTGAAGGAAGGTCGGGAGGGTTCATATCTTGGTCTACCAGAATGTTTCAGCGGCTCAAAACGTCGTCTTCTGAGATTCATTCATGAAAAGCTTAAATCACGGCTAAATGGCTGATTTGCAAAAACTATATCAAATGGCGGGAAGGAAATCCTATTGAAGTCAATCGCTTTAGCTTTATTGGTTTATGCGATGTCTTGTTTCAGACTTTCTAAAGACCTGGGCCAAAAGCTTACTAGTGCGATGACTGAGTATTGGTGGAATAGTGGGAAAAATCGCCGCAAAATTCCGTGGGTGGCTTGGCAGAAACTCTGTTTGTCGAAGGAGAATGGTGGTATCGGGTTCCATGATATCGCAAAATTTAATCAAGCTTTGTTGTGTAAACAAGCTTGGAGATTATTGGAAAACCCGGATTCTCTATTATCTCGCTTATTAAAAAGTTGCTACTTTTCACACGGGAACTTCCTTGATTGTGCTTTGGGTGTTAGTCCCTCCTATACAAGGAGGAGTCTAATACATGGGCGTGAGCTGCTGCAAAAAGGTCTAACGTGATCAATTGGAATGGGACAGACACTAGGGTTTTCGCTATGGATCATAATAACTAACTTTAAGAAGCTATAGCTACTTTGAGAAAAGAGTTTTCTAGTGTGGTTATAGTCTATGGAGATTATTGTAACGCGTTTCTATTTGTTTTAGTCTTTGTTGAATTCAAATTTGACAAGAGGGTTGCTTTGAAATTGTGTTGTGGGATCATGGAGCTCATAACTACGATGGAAAGGAGACCATGTGGAACAGTTGGAGTGCTGGTGTGTAAGAATCCATACAAAATTATCAAAACTAATTTGCAGTAAAATCTTATACATTGAAGGAATAGATTTTGTTTTTCTTAAATAGCATGTTAGTATTTTTTTTCAAAATTTTGTTTTTAGCTATATTTTGTTATAGTTTAGCTTCACTAAAACAAAACCGTCAAGGGAAACTACATTTTGTTTAGTATATTTTTCTCCGAATTAAACACTATAAAAATCCAAGCAATTCACACAATTTAACTCGGAGAATTTGTGTTTTAGTATATGACATTTAAAAATCCAAGCTACATTTTGTTTAGTATAATTCTCTCCGATTTAAAAACGGCCCAGAGAAACTATATATCCTTTGATTTCTATCCAATTTAATTTTCACAAAAATCTTAGACGATATTTAAAAAAAAAACCAGCTCACATCAAAATATATGAAGAAAATTATATTTTAGTATATTTTTATATAAAAAACGCTTATTTTTCTTCGGTATAACTTTATCGAAATGAAAAAATTATGGATTTTCCATTAATCCATGTAATAAAACTGTACCCAAACCCAACATAAACCGTATTTAATTAAAATGAGTCAGACCAAACTGAACCACCAAACCCGATTAGAGATCGTGCTCCGTATCGAAATCCAAACCCGGGTCTGGACCCAGAATCCAATTCCGGATTCGGGTCGTCTTACCTATGTACAAGTTTTAGCGTCTTGAGAGGTCATGACACTTTTGTCTGAACTTTGTTCTTCCACCGTTTCGTCATCACCAAGGTCACTCTCTCTTACTTCATCTATCTTCCAATTACACAACGAAATTGTAAATCTTTGTTCTGTAATAATCTCGAATCTCACTCCAAAATTGTCTCTTGATCTAAAAAAAACCTAACTTTACCCTTAGGGTTTCATAAAATTTTCCGAAATTCTCTGTTTTTTTGTTCTTGTACGAATTGGGTCTAACTAAAAATCAAAACTTTTATTGAAATTCACATGCAAAAATTTTGGATTTTTCAGTTTTCTCTTGACCTTTGTGTGTTCTTTGATCTGTGTGTTTCTTGTATTGAATTGTGTGTGTGTGTGTGTAGCAATGTCGTGTTCAAGGAAGGCAAAAACGAGTTTAGGGATGAATTCTGATCTGTGTGTTGAAGAAGTTTTCAATTGTGATGATGCTATGTGTGAGATTCTTCTCTTGTTACCACCCGAAACGCTTTACAAGCTGATTCTGGTGTCCAAGAGGTGGCTTCAGGTGATAGTCAGTCCTTACTTTCGTCACACTTACTTAACCAAGTGGAAACCGAGCTTTGAGCTCGTCGGTTTCTTCATCTGTAACTCGACGTATCTCGGGAAACGTGCTGATGGGGTTCGTAGGCCTCGTAATGAGTCCTCGCTTCCTCTGCTTTCGACGAGTAATTTAGGTGATGAAATTGAGTCCTCTGGTGTTCTGAAGAAGCTTGGGTATTATATTGATTCTTCTAATGGTGTGGTTCTCTGTGGTCGTCATCCGAAAGCTTATTACTTGTGGGATCAGAGTACGAAGAAGTGTCATCAGATTCCGCGTCCTAGAGTTCATTTCGAGGAGCTTTGTATGAGTTTGATTGTTGAGGATTGTCCTGATAAAGGGTTTAATTATAAGGTGATCAGAGCTGAGTGTGTGTGCTTTACAAATCAGAGTACAAAGGTGAAGGTGGAGACTTATTCGTCTAAGACCACTACTTGGAGCTACTCACAGCTGACATGTTCCGAGGCTATATCTCTCACTGCGTGGACTCCGGGGAGAGTGATCAAAGACACCGTTTACTGGCATGCCCAAGGAGGTAAAGTGGCCATCTATGACTCGAAGAATGAGGAGAAGCGGATTGATCTCGTAAAGCTCCCGAAGACATTCGATTATGATGAACAAGTTCTGGGCGAAGCTGCTGATGGTTGTTTACAGTATGGATGGAGCGATAAGTCTATGATGGAGATATGGAAGCTCGAGAAGGTGAACAATGTGCTTCAGTGGAACATTCTGTGTAAGCTAAGGTTCAAGGCGATGTGGAAGATGAATCCATCGGAAATGACAAGAGGCCACACTAAGGCTAAAGAAACTCAGCTTCTCGCATTCCTCAATCAAAGATCAGACTTGGTTTACATCAGAAATGACTCACAAATCTTCTGCTGCAACACACAGACTCAAAAGATTGAAGAATATATTCAGTACCAAGGACGCGGGTCTTCATTCGTTTGGGATTACTGCAAAGTGATTCCTTTCTTTCGACAATCTTGGCCTTCGTCTTCTCTGCTAAAAAAAAAAGTCTAATAATGGAAACTCCTCAAGAATGTGATGCATTTTCCTCACCAAGTAACTAAGTAGCTTATGATTCGGGTTTTTGTGTAGGCCTCTAATATCATCATCTTGTTGTTATGGCCATTGAAACTATGTGGTTTTGTTGTGTTTAGGGTCTGAAGGATTTTATTTTGACCATTGATGAATCTCTTATGGCCATCATATTAAGATTGTGCCTTCTGTTGTAACCAAGTTTTTGGCTTTTGCGTTTAAAAATGGTATCTTTCATGATTTGACTCAGTTTGTAGATAGTAATCGATGGTAATATGCACACAGAACAGATTTTGTAGATAGTAATTGATGGTAATATGCACACAGAACAAAGATCCATATACATTTTTGTAATCCATGAGAGATGATGATATCATAAAGTTAAATTTAATGGGTCACACTGGATAGTGACTAGGTTTGTGGAGAATGTCCACATGCTCTGAAATGTTGTGACGAATGTTTGCTTTTTCAATTGACAAAGTGTTAATATAATATTTGTAAATTTCATGTAGTGATCTAAGAAACAGATCATATGTAATCTTAGGTACAGATAATCCTTTATGACCTCATTATTGGTGCATTGTTTTTTATTCTACTTTTTTGCTTTCAACATTTTTATTTTATTTTTCCTACTTTAATTTGTAAAATAAATAAGCTTAGCTTTGATAATAATGAGTCTTCCCTCTTTTTTTCTTTTTATTTTTCATAGATGATAAAGTAAATGTTAATCATGGCATGAATGATATTTATAAAGATTCCTGATTGGTATAGTATAAACAACTTCAAGTGAAATTCTTACATTTTGAAAATTTGTGATCGTAACATGTAACATTTAAGAGAATTTTATATGATTTTCCCCTGAATTGATCATTTACATAAATTAGATATGATGAAAAACAAGTGCTAGTGATGCGGTATTTAAAAACCAATCAGTGTTTAAAACACCTTTGATCTTAATTCCATTGTTGTTCCATTCCATTTTTTCAATTTCTCTTGTTAACCATGACTTGATATTGGCAATTAATTAAAGCATTTAGTCGGCAAAAAAGAGTGTTAAATCTTAAAAGAGTGGTGGGACTTTATAACAACTCAAAAGGATCTTTTAACTGTGTTTAGAGACTCAAATGCATTATTTAAAAGCTATATGAAACCTATAGCTCACTCTATGTTCATATCATATATTAACTCACATGGCTCATCATTTGTTTCAATGACATGATTACTAAAGTTGTAATGATCTACTCAACAACGAGTTGTGGTCTTTATGGACCACCATCAACAAAACTTAAATCATTCTTCACCTTGTGATTAATTTTGAGCTCATTATTATGGAATTTTAAAAGGAATTAATATGACTTTTAAATAGTGATAAAGGATGGATTTTAGATATTCTTACAATACAAGCCATAATGAAATAACATTTCTTTGAGATATACCATTGGATTAAGAACAAAAACATTGGTTCGGCAAATAAAAGCACATTATTATTTTATTTTTTTTGATAAACCGATAGAGTTATGAGCATTTAGTCCATAGCCTTTCAATATTTGGAATCAATTTTGAGATATTTCGATTAAAAAAATAAATCTCCGCACAAAAAGAATTTGAATTAAATAGTAGATTAGTATATTTTAGTATTCTCTCACACCTAACTACAAGAAACTCAAACCCAAAATAGTTCTTGATTTAAATTCTTCAAAGTTTGATATAATTATTCTTCTTTCTCAAATAATGATTAAGCTGTACTATCACTCATTGTTGTCATTATTTTCCTTTTCACTCCACGCTATAATATTTCACAAGTCCAATGTATATATGTTTTCATCATAGCTACATTAAAATATGATATAATCTACTTTTTTTACATCTTTACATAATTTCTTATAATTTGTAAACTTAGATACGTTGACAAGCCACATGTTATTTTATCACAAGCCAAAAGTGGCATGAAAGAAAGAAGAAAAAGAATTCAGAAATGTGGATCATTTATTTTGTAATGTTATCATAAGGTTTAACAAAATGATAGAAATTCAGGTGGACCAGTATTTAGTGATTGGTTAAGAAGCAAAAGAAAAAAGATGAGTTTGAACAAGTCTAGTAATCATAGATAGTGAAAATGACAGTTGGAAAAGGAGAAAGAGAAGATCTTATATTTAGACAATCACTTGTAACTCATCTCTTCACAAATATCTGAATCTCCACATCATCACAAGTTTCAGATTTGATTCACAAGATCATTTGGTTTGTGTTCATAGGTAAGAGAACATTCTATCTTTGAGTTCCTTTGCCATATATATATTAGACAATATTTTGTTACATCATTGTTGTTCTATTGATTAGTCTAGTAATGTTGAATCAAGATGTAGTTTTATATATATACATTTTGGTTCTCTTGATGATCTTTAATGTTTTTTTAGACCCTTGTTATGTCTACTTGATCATCTCAATAAGAGGTTTTATCATTTGTTACAAGGGAACTCCATCGAATGGCGAAAAGGAGGACGTGGTTCGGTTGGATAAAAAGACTATTTATCTGCGAGGCGAAAGCAAAACCAGAGAAGGTTTTAATCCATTTCACTTGACTACATGAATATTCATTTGTCATGTTTATGAATCCTTAAATAATTGGTTTTATGTAGAAGGCAAAGAGATTGAGATGGGTGTTTAGGAGGCTAAAGTTGAGACATCAGATTGCAACTACGGTTCCAGAAACAAGGACTTTGAATGAAGCAACAGAGGATCAAAGAAAACATGCCATGAATGTAGCCATTGCCACGGCCGCAGCAGCTGAGGCCGCGGTTGCAGCTGCCAAAGCAGCTGCTGAGGTTGTCCGGATGGCGGGACACGCCTTTGCGTCTCAACATTTTGTTAAGAAGCATGATCTTAGTTTGGCTGCTATCAAGATTCAGAGTGCCTACAGAGCTTATTTGGTTAGACACACCTACATTGAGATTTTAGTAGACTCTTAGTTTATGTTTCTTGCAGTGTTTGATCTTGTGATTGATTACAAAACAGGCGAGGAAGGCTTTGCGGGCGCTGAAGGCACTTGTAAGGCTTCAAGCAATTGTGCGTGGCCGAGCTGTTAGGAGAAAGGTTACTGCTTTGCTTGAATCATCACCTTCAACATCAAGCATCATACAGAGAAATACAGAGAGAAAACATTGGTCCAAGACCAAATCTGAGATCAAAGAAGAGCTCAAGGTATCAAAACATTCAGTGTGTAACTCGAAAGTTCAGTGCAATGCTTGGGACAGTAGTGCTCTAACAAAAGAAGACATTAAAGCTATATGGTCAAGGAAACAAGAAGGTGTGATCAAGCGTGATCGTATGTTAAAATACTCCCGGTCTCATCGGGTAAAGACTCTCTCTCGTGATCTTTACATAACCGTGTAGCATCGGTTTTAAAGTCTCACATACTTGTTTTGCAGGAGAGAAGAAGTCCACACATGCTTCTTGAGTCACTCTACTCTAAAGACATGGGGATGAGAAGTTGTAGACTTGAACATTTTGGTGAATCCAAGTCTACGAAGTTTATAAACTCGAATGAAATGCTTGTACCGACCAAAGTAAAGATCAGAACATTGCAAAGACAAGACTCTAGTGATGGACAAGACTCTCCATTTTCTTTCCCAAGAAGATCTTTCAGCCGTCTTGAGCAGAGTTTATTGGAAGATGAGAACTGTTTTCACTGCTCCAATGGCTTTCATTCATCTGCAAGGGAAAAGATGAGATCACTTAGCACACCGAGACAACGCGTAGGAGTCACGGATTCTTTGTTTCAGGACAGTAAAAAAGATGGAGATAATAGTAAAATTTCTCTCTGGTCATCTTTTGTTAATGAAACCAGTAAGATCACAAGCAGCTCTCAGAAGTCTTCTCTGGCCACAACAAATCAACATTGTTATTGAATCTTGAACCTTCTTGCTAATGTAACTTTCTTTGGTTTTCTCTTTTCTTGTTTTCTTGGAGTCTCATATGCTTCTGAAGAGGAATATTTTTTGGATTGGTTTCTGTGTTTTTTCGTTCATTTCTGTTCTTGAGGAATTTTGGAAGCATATATATCAATGTATTCTTTTGTTCAAACCACAAAAAAAATGTTGATTATGATTGCCATTTGTTCAAGATATTTATTATCAAACATTAGTTCATAATGTTATACATTTTTTTCAGAAACCGAACTAAAACATAATCCAAATCCGAATGAAACTTATTGTTGTCAGAATCTAAAAAATCCGAAAGGAAACCTCTTTTTCCATGTTTAAAGGAGGTTTACAGAGTGATTAGTAGTACACTAGTCTTTAAGAGTTAAGATAATATGTTTGGTTCGGTTTATCCGAATTGAACACTATTGAAGAGATCAGATCAACGGCTATCACTCATCCACGTCACCGAAAACGGATAAAACGAAGCCATCTCAAAAAAGTTCGTCTCTTTTCTCTGCAACAAGATAAAAGTTAAGATTTTTGCAGAAGTTCTTGAGCTTTGGATCACTTTACTTATGGAGGCTCTCCAATTCTCCACTCCTTTCTCTGTAAACAGAATCACATGTACTCAGAATTGTACACTAAACCGGAGAAGTAAAGCTTCATTTCGTTCTGCATTCACCGGAAGTAACAATTCAGCTTCTCTGTCCTCTAACAATCTCTCCACGGTTTGTTTGGCTTCAATTTTGGTTTTTGAATTGTGGGTTTTGTTGAAAGTTTGGTTATTTAGTTGTTTTGTATGTGTTTAGAGGGAGATATGGAGTTGGGTGAAATCGAAGGCTGTGGGGAGTGGAAGATATAGGAGGAGTGAAGTGAGAGCAGAGATGTTTGGTCAGTTGACTAGTGGACTTGAGTCTGCTTGGAACAAACTCAAAGGAGAAGGTTTGTTGTTTTGCTGTTTTTGTTTGTAAAAATCAAAGCTTGACATAAGATGAGTGAAGATATGCATTTTGTTCATGTAAATAGCTAAACTTAAAGATATGAATTAGTAATGGATTAGAGAAGTATGCATTTCTGATATTTTGAATGAAGAAATCATTGAAGTTAAGGGGGTAGTGTGTGATCTTTGTCAGTAGGAGATGCTGAAAGGATATGGTTTTAGACTAGTGAAAATTTGAATTTTGTAGAGGTGTTGACGAAGGAGAATATTGCTGAGCCGATGAGGGATATCAGGAGAGCTCTTTTGGAAGCAGATGTGAGTAGTGTTTTGTTGTGTTTATTTGGGGTAGTTCTTGTAGAGAAGGCAGTATAGAAATTAATAGTCTGTTGGCGGTTTTGTTAACAGGTGAGTCTCCCAGTTGTTAGAAGGTTTGTTCAATCTGTTAGTGACCAAGCCGTAGGGATGGGTGTTATTCGAGGTGTCAAACCAGATCAGCAGTTGGTCAAGGTAAGTAGCAAAGAAGCGGTTCTTAAGCTTGCACCGGCTGTGATCACTTTGGTTTCTGTAGTATCTAAGCTTGGCCTTCATTCATGGCTTTATTGCAGATTGTGCATGATGAGCTAGTGAAATTGATGGGTGGAGAAGTATCCGAGCTTCAGTTTGCTAAGTCAGGACCTACGGTTATATTGTTGGCTGGGCTCCAAGGAGTTGGAAAGACGACTGTTTGCGCTAAACTTGCTTTTTACCTGAAGAAGCAGGTATGCTTTGAAATGCAATAGAGTGTTGACGGAAGTTATATTCTCTGTTAAATGGATCTGAGCATTGGTGATATTAATAATGTTTTACAGGGAAAATCTTGCATGCTTATTGCTGGAGATGTGTACCGACCTGCTGCCATTGATCAACTTGTAATTTTAGGTGAACAGGTACTGAAATTTGGACTTTCAAATCATTGTGTGTACTTGTAGAATCGCCTCAAGAGAACCTGTATATGAACATATGATGTTATTGTGTACTCAAAAGAGGTCAGTAAATATTTTTTTTCTGGTGCTCCCCATGTGTCAGGTTAGTGTGCCGGTCTATACCGCAGGGACTGAAGTAAAACCTGCAGATATAGCTAAGCAAGGTTTAAAAGAAGCAAAGAAGAATAATATCGATGTAGTTATTATGGATACTGCAGGGAGGCTTCAGGTAATCTTTCTGTCTTTCAGAAGAGTCATTGTATCACAAATGTGTTGCAGCTTTTGGTCATGAAATTGCCTCTTTGTGACAGATAGATAAAGGGATGATGGACGAACTAAAGGACGTGAAGAAATTTCTGAATCCCACAGAAGTGTTGCTAGTTGTGGATGCCATGACTGGACAAGAAGCGGCAGGTATTCTTTTTCGACTCTCTTGTGCTTATATTTTCTTGATTTCGAGGCTCTTATGTATAAAACCTTTAACTTTGGTATTTTTTCCCACAGCATTGGTGACGACATTCAATGTTGAGATAGGAATCACGGGAGCCATTTTAACAAAGCTAGATGGTGATTCAAGAGGTGGTGCTGCTTTGAGTGTAAAGGAGGTTTGTGTTCTTTTTCTTGAGTCTATTATCTATTAAAATCTTACTTAGTTTATGTTTGACACTGATAGTTTACTCTTCAATGCGTAGGTATCTGGAAAACCGATTAAACTGGTAGGACGTGGAGAGAGAATGGAGGATCTTGAACCCTTTTATCCAAATCGAATGGCTGGACGAATTCTAGGAATGGGAGATGTGCTTTCATTTGTAGAGAAGGCAACAGAAGTTGTAAGTTTCAGTTAAATTTACAATCGGAACTTTCTTACTCTCTCCCACTCTCTCTCTCACTCAAGTCTTTTCATGTGTTTTCATAGATGCGTCAAGAAGATGCTGAAGATCTACAGAAGAAGATCATGAGTGCAAAGTTCGACTTCAACGATTTCCTGAAGCAGACTCGTGCTGTTGCGAAAATGGGTTCGATGACACGTGTTCTTGGAATGATTCCGGGGATGGGGAAAGTGAGTCCAGCACAAATCCGAGAAGCAGAAAAGAGTCTTTTAATCATGGAAGCAATGATCGAAGCAATGACACCCGGTATTAAACAAACAAGACCACAGTCTCGATAGTTTACTCGATTTTTGTCTGTCTTATTCTTGTTTAATTGTGTTGAACAGAGGAAAGGGAGAAACCAGAGTTGCTAGCAGAATCTCCAGAGAGAAGAAAAAGAATTGCTAAAGATTCAGGAAAGACAGAACAACAGGTAAGTACTCGGATTATAAGCTAAGTTTCTCAAGTCTCGGACTAGAAAAGATTCAATACCAACTTTTTGTTGTTGTTCAGGTGAGCCAACTTGTAGCACAAATCTTCCAAATGAGAGTGAAAATGAAGAACTTGATGGGAGTAATGGAAGGAGGATCAATTCCTGCATTAAGCGGTCTCGAGGACGCACTAAAGGAACAACAAAAGGTTCTTCTTCTTCTCCTTGCCAAGTCTCTAGTCTCTACACTAAGCTTGAACATGTGACAGAGTTTAATGGATTCTTGTGTATATATCTCAGGCTCCACCTGGAACCGCAAGGAGGAAGAGAAAGGCGGAATCAAGGAAGAAGTTTGTGGAGTCAGCATCGAGCAAGCCAGGTCCTCGTGGCTTCGGGTCTGGTTAACTAAAAAATGTTTCAGAATCCAACTTGGTTCATCTTAAAACTTGACTATTCTTTGTACTTGTATTATTTAGTTAAGTAATGAAAGTGGAGAGACCTTATGAACTTAATAAATATAAACTCGGTGACAAAACTTTACTGATCATTACGGTAAAAGAATCATTATATAGACGCTAACGAAACGAAAAGACACTAATTAAAACAAGAGAGAATCACAAANGAGAGAATCACAAATATACCCAATTTCCCATACCCATAACCACATATAACCACACCTCTTTTTTTAATCACATATACCCAACCCCTTTTATTTTAATACAATTCTACCCTTACCTTCTTATAAAATACTAGTTCGTCGCTAAATCTCGATTTCCAATCTCTCTTCTCTCTCTCCGGCTTCTCTTCTTCACTGTTGCCGTCAA
>OVAP01004813.1:0-13921 GCA_900406295.1 Aurinia saxatilis | reverse complement strand
GTTGAATAGCTTCTTACTTACATCAAAATGGTAATACTATAAATGGGCTTCGTGATCTCATAAATAGTCTTTGCTCTCTTCCGTTCCTTACTCGAAGAACAATGCTTGTAGCTTTTATCGACTACTTAATACCTTATAAAACTCGTTGATATTCATGGCTTTCTAGCATTGAGTATGTCTCTATCAATTTTGAACATTTCAAAGGCAAAACAACTTTGTCATCACTTTCCACACATTTTGCAAGTGCAATTCTTGCAGTTGTTAAACCTTTTTGATATATTTTACGATGTCTTTGATCTTAGTCAATGCAACCACTGATAACATCCAAACCATCTTGCAAATTAGATTAGGGATGCACACACAACAACTTACATGAAACAAAAATCCCTTTTGCATAGTAAATTATCATCCAAATTGAGTATATCTTTTAATATCTCATATCGACTTATTGAATGTAACATTATCCAAAAGTCAATGGGTAAAGACTCAATTTCCTATTTGATGTAACTTATATTTTTACTGTTTGACTATTTTGATTTAAAAAAACATACTAAAAATCGACGGATGTTATAAGATTGATTTTAAATTACTAAAAATTTGAAAAGAAACAAAATAAAATATGCATTTTGATTTTGTTTTATCTATTTAATTTTATTATGGTTTAAAATTTGATGAGTCAATGATAATGCATTTAAAGTCTGATTTATTAGGACGAAAATCTTGGATACATTTAAAATTAAATCAGATCAAAATGACACACCCAAATCTGTGGAATAAATTATTGCGATTTGGAAACTAAAAATCTTTTATGAGCTAACCAAACCTTTTCTCCACAGAGAGAGAGAGAGAGAGAGAGAGAGAGAGAGAGAGAGAGAGAGAGAGAGAGAGAGAGCAAGAGAGAGTGAGAGATGGCGACAACAGAGAAGAAGAGGTGTGTGGAGTGTGGGCATAAGGTCAAATCCTTGTTTGTTCAATATTCTCCTGCCAATTTTCGCCTCATCAAATGTGTAAGTCCCAATATTTATTCAGTGTTCTTAATTTTCTTACAAAGTTTACACCTTTTTATATCTTTGGTTAGGAGAATTGCGAGGAAGTAGCTGACGAGTATATCGAGTGTGAGCTCATGGTCTGTTCTTACTCTTGTCTATGTTTTTTTTTCCATTGATTTTGGGTGATTCACAGACCGTGTTCTGTGTTTGTTAAAATCCAAAACACAAAGAAAAAAATTCAAGTATTTCTGTCTTTTCAATTTTTAGAAATAGTTGAGATTACAGTGTTCTTGCTTTCGGGGTCATAAACGCGTTTTTGAGTTGAGTTATGGGCAGATGCTAATTCTTCGAGTTATGATTATATGTGGTCACCAAAGGGTTACGGATTGCAGTAGGAGTGATTGGAATTACGATTTGATTTAGTCAATATTTGACTTTGTAAGCTTGATATATGATTCGCCGTTGTTCTTTTTTCTCATATCCTTTTTCTTATCTTACCATTATGTTTTCTTAATTTGTATAAATGATCATCTATCGTTAAGTTTGCTCATCATCATTTTTTTGTTGTTGTTGTTGTTTATCAGATAATATTCATCGACTTGATTCTTCACAAAACAAAGGCGTATAGACACTTACTCTACAATGTGGTTAATCAAGAAACTGTTAATGTTCAGGTATATCCAATTCTTGATTTTTGTTCAGTTTCATGGTACAAATGTTTGCTTATTAAGCAAGCATATACTAGTTAGTTTTGATGCCTTTTAAAAGACAAGTTCTGGCTCTTAATATATATAGATGGATTCACAGTTAATCTAATCTTCAGAGGATTTCACAATTTGGCAGCGTCTTTTTTGGAAACTGCTCCTGGCTTATCTTCTGCTAGATACTTGTATCCTTTTTTTTATATTATACTATAAGTTGAGAAGATAGTATTTTTCGTTTTGGAGAGCCTTTAACGATTTCAAAAGATAGAAGCTTGCTACTGCAAAGAAACAATGATGAATCGAGTGTGTCGAGCTTTTTCCTTGCATCTCTAAAGGTTGGTACTTGTTCCTTCAACGTTGCATAGATTGGGGTCTATGATAATGTTAATAAAAATAAGTATATATGCGTTTAACAGGTTCTGGTCAATGTCTTATCTGCAAATTTTTCATTTGTTGTATCATTTGCACTTGTGGCTAAGATTGTGCTGGTTAAGTCAGTCAGCGCTTCCAGGTATTTTATATGTTTTCTTTGATATGGAAAATTGCTAGTGTCTATCTTTTTGTTCCCTGAACTCCTCAAGTATGTGATTTGCAGAAGAAAAGAGATTCTTTTGGGGATCTTAATCTCAAGTTACGTCAAGATCTTCTTATTTGTTATGCCGGTATGTTTCAACAGAGTTTGGATAAACCTTGTCAATATATCTTAACCAACCCCTTCTATGTGCTCTATGTTTCAGAAGAATTTGGATAAACCTTGTCTTGATATCTTAATTAACCATTAGCTTCTACCTGCTCTTGTGTTTGCGCTCTTAACTTAATACAAAAGAGTTTTCTGAAATGCTAAAATGTGATATGTCCTGTAATACTGGTTGCAGGTCTGGGAAATTCCGGTTTCCGTGATTTTCATAGTAGATATGCTCGTCTTATCCTCAAATGCAGTCGCTCTTAAAGGTTAGATAGTTTAATCTACCATCTTGCCTTGTGCATAGAGTTATCGATCTAGCTCCTAACAGGTTGTTCTGTTTTGGTTTTTGGTTTTGCTAGTGATTACTGAATCAACGACGACCAGATGCTTAGCCGCGTGTTTCATGGCACACTCGGTTAAATTCTTCGCGGATCATGTCTCTGGATCAAGATCCTTGAATCACTTAGGATCTGTTATGTAACTGCCTTCTCTTATAAGAAACTTGTGATCTCATAATCTTTGTCTATGGTCTCGAGACAGTTTGGTCTAATTTATGACCATGTTAATAAAAGATAATTGCAGGTTCTTGATACACTCTTGTTCTCCTGTTTAGAGTAGTCAGCAGCTCTCTTACATTGGAATGAAATTACAAACAATAAATTTCATATAACTTTAGGCTCAAGAAAGACCTGTAAGACATACACAGGCCGAGAACAATTGAGGTTTCAGCTATATAGTTCACACATATACACACCATATTATTACACATTTAGGGACTGTTATTGGGAGTAGGATTTGGGTAGATTTTTAGAATTCTTTAAAATACAGAGATTTATTTGTATGGATTCTTAAGGATTCTTGTGGATTGTTATTAATTAGTTTTTATTTGTATTTTCTTCTTTTTTCTAGTAAAAATTTTCAATAAGGAAATATTATATATGTTATTCTAGAAAATTTCAAAACATTAATTTTTTACGTGATATATAACCTTTAACCATTTGTTTCGTAAGATTTATATCACAGGCCATACTGTTTGTCATCATTATTTTCCTCAGCCACCATAGGTACCATCTCTGTTTTATCATTACTCTATAGGTTTCACAAGTTTTTATATTATGTTTGATGTTTTGTGTGTTACATGTTAGTTTAATTTTGTTATTTGGTAATGATTGTTCTCCTCCAGCCACCATGTTTGACTCGTCTCTCTGCATTTTTTTTTAATGTTTGTATTATTGTGAGAACAATTGTGTCACACAATTACTAATGATTAGCTCTTCGATAAGATTACAATGGATAATATGATTTGCTAGATTGAGCTTTCATCATTCATCATATGAGCTTTCGTCATTCATCATATGAGCTCTTGTTATTGAAGCTTTCGTCGTTCATCATATGAGCTCTTGTTATTGAAGCTTTCGTCATTTATCATATGAGCTTAATGATATTGATAATGAGATTTTGTGAATATATGATTCATTAGGTTGTTGTTGTTAATGATAATGATAATGAGCTTTTGTTAACTTAGGTTGATATATGTGTTCTTTTTTATAAGTTGTGGATTTCTAAAAAAATTTGTATATCTATGATATTCTCAAAGTTGTGTTTCCTGAGTAAATTGATAGAGAATCTCAGTTCCAATAACCAGAGATTTTAAAAGAACTACATAATCAATGATTACTAAACTTTTCCCATAACAAGAGATTTTAAGTGGGATTTTTAAACCATGGAACCAATAACAAAGGATTTTACAAAGAATTTAAGAATCCTTGAACCAATAACAAAGGATTCTACAAATTCTAAAAATCTTTAAAAATCCATCTCCTAAACGGAGTGTTTTATTCGATCTGCTTTGCATCTCTTGCGATCAACTTTCACCCACAGGTTCAAGTTTTGACGGGTAATAAAACCTATTTGATGTTGCCAACGAGGGGCAGAAAGAGGATTAAGCTTACGATCATGTTCACTAGATAGATACATTGTGGATGCTTATATCTTTTCTCCACTGCGTCCTCTGTAATTAACCATCCCTTGTTCTCTGTCTTCACCACGGATGACTCCTTGTCTGTGTATGCATCAACGGCCTTAGACTTACATTCTTCCACCTGAAATGGAAAACACATCATCATTATCTTTGAAATCCAACATAAGTTAAGAGATTATAAGATACATGTACCCACAAAATCAAAATAAGAGCAATCCAAGACCTCTTGTTTTGATGGTATGGTGTGGGATACGGGTTGAGATTCTCGAGTGTTTCTATCCATTGAAGGATCTTCAGAAGTTTGTAGATATTTGGATGAATATGTGCTTGAAGATAGAGTCTCATCTCTGCAGTTTGGAAAGTGTCTATTTGAGCTACCTATGCCATCACATGGACTCGATGTTCCTTGGTAACGCTGCCATATTACAATGGAAAGCTGAGAAAAACAGATAAATCCATGAAAAATGATGATAAACAAAAAGAGTGATCTGCTTTACCGTAGCAGATATCGATTCAGCATCACAATCATTACCAATGTTATCACATGGACTTGAAGTTCCTTGGTAACTCTGCCGTATTACAATGGAAAGCTGAGAAAAACAAATTACTCCAGGAAAAGCAATGATAAACAAAATAAGTGATTTGCTTTACCGTTGAAGATATCAATTCAGCATCCCAATCACTATCAGTGTTATAGTCAACAATTATCCCTGACAAAGATGGCTTTGATCCTTTTTTATCAACTCCTCTCATCCTCCTTATCTTCTTCATGGCTAAATGAATTGTTTATAACCTATAATAATTATTCACACATTTTTATTTTAATTGTTTGAATATGTGTATGTCGGGCTATTGGGATGTGTGTGTGTAATCACATTTGAAGTTTAAACAAGCGTATGAAGATGGTCTCATTTTAGGTCACGGCCATTGCTTCAGTTTAGATAAATGTTGGGTATTCTCTCTTTATGTCTAACCTCCTTCCTCTTTGATTTTGGAAAGTTTTATTTTAAACATCTTTTGAAAGTTGAAGTTTAAACAAGCGTATGAAGATGTGTAAAATCAAACTTTCCAAAATTAATTTGTTTCCACATTTAAGATTTTGTAACATTATTTTTTCATCATCTTAGAATTAAGTATAAGAAAATAACAAATTTAGATGATTGTAAGTATTTTATAGCATACGTGCATAATATATGCAACACGAATTAAGCCCAAATGTTGTTGAACATTCGTCTTCTACAACAACACCCTCATTGCGAAGAATTTCAAGTGCCACATCTGAGTTGTCAATGTCACCGTCATCATCCTTATCCAGAGGCGTCTGGTTGATCAAGTCTTGAATGGACAGTTACTGATCCATCGCCCAATCTCCCGATTGCTTCAACAATGCTTCAAGCTGCCTAATTAATGCGATTGACCATCATAAACCGGGTTGCCGGATCGAGCTTGGCAACACCATGGGAATTTCCTTCCTCCTTGATTTTAAACATCTTTTATGTATCTTGTGTCATCCTTAGTTCTAAGTTAATGACAGAAAAATGTTCCAAACTCTTACAGGTGGAAAGTTTTTTGTATGTGGTTATCCAATTTTCATCTCGACTAGGGGACACTAATGATGTCTCATTTTTACCTATTATGTTTTAGGTTTTAAAGTGCAAACATATTCAATATTCAATCTGATCAAAGTATGCTCACAATCTTGAACCTGGCACAAACTTATAGTAGAACAAAATTGAAACGAGGCAGAGAAATACATTAATCTTCCAAATCACTCACAAGCTAACTATTATTTTTGTTGCTTTTCCCCACAAAATTTGGTCTTGGTCGAACACTAATCATGTCGCCTTCATCTTTTTCATTTGAAATTCATTTTTTAAAATTCATCAATAACTATCTATACTCAATCAAACATATCAATTTTAAATGTATAATAAACAATATTGCATACCTTCACATTCAAATTACGCTATTGCATACTTTGCATAAAGAATTGGATGCTCTTCTTACCATGGCATTAGCATTTGTTTTGGAATCAGGATATATTCTTACTTTTTAGAATTTTTTTTTGTTGATGCATGTACAGTTTCATTTCATTACAATGTAATACATGTATTTGACATATTCTAAAAGAAAATTAGTCGATTATTTTTCATGTTAATCTTAATTATGCAAAAAAATGTGTACACTTGATGGCTCTGTACTCTGTAAATAGACTAATAGTTTAAATTACTTTTTGTATACTACATGGTCATAGATGTATACAACTTCATCTTCATCTCTTGCTTCGTTTTATTACTGTGATTGCTTTGCTTATATTGTCCTTTCAATTACAACGAAGCATAGCATCCCTACTAAGAAAAAGAAAATGACAAATGCACTGATAAGAACAATGCACAGATCATTCTTTAAAGAACAACAAATAGAATGTGGATGGTATGATGATTAGCCATCAGTCGTAACTTGGTTTGGGACCAAGCTATTGATGAACTTTAGTGTAAATTAAATTCAATAAAAATTCTAACTATCATAACGGAGATGAAACTGAAGCAGATAAAGAAGAAAGAAATTACCTTCAAGACGAACTCACCAGTACGTTATGTGTCTGCAAACTGAATTAAAGTCATTTTTCTCCTGCATAAAAAGCATAAAGAATTAAAGTCTTTAATCTATATCATTGCTCACTTCGCATTACCATGGAAAACAAATATTAAAACATGAAATATAATAAGATTTAAGGAATGATATTTGTAAAATATGGAAGTCGTGGGATGTTTGTAAGAAACAAAAGTGACAAACGTACAAAGAATTTCACACCTATGTTTAGTAAATGGCATCGAAGGAGGAAATCTAAACCACATTGATTAGGGAGATAATGTTGTAGTCACATTAGGAGATCATCTTTAAATTATAATTAGATGTTGGAGATTAACCGCTACAGCTGGATTGGTCAAAAGATCCAAATAATTTGTTAGAGAAAATAATTGGTAAAAGAATCTTGCAATTTTGAAACAAAACACGAAAGGGAAGAGGACGGTTTACCCCCGCGGGAGAATGGTTAAGACGTGAACATTAAATCAAGGAAGGAACTTTAAATGGGATGTTGGGGAGAGAGAGACGGCCTCGATTCCCGAATGAAAGTACAAATGATTTTTTCCGTTTGATAAGCGATTTAGAAAATATATATGAGCAATGAGAATTGCAGTTTCTCCTTGTAAAAAGGAAGTGAAGATCGTGGGAAGTTAGGCAAAATTTACAACATAAGTTATCTAGGCGAGGTTAATTATGAAAATTTAAATTTAAATTTATTTTTAGATAAATAGATTTTGATTAAATTCTTTAATTTGTCTTGTTTTCTTCTTCTTATTCCAACGTATTTATCCTTGCTTTTTTTTTAACAATACTTTTTGAAAATGAGTTATGTAACATTAATTTGTAAATTCTTTTACACTCCGTTTTTTCAGCTACTTTATATTGCTTCCCCTAATTTTGATAATTAAATTTTTATTATTATTAAGACATCCACTTGGCATTATTTCATTAGAGAGGTGACTTGTGCTTTATATAATAATGGATAACTAAAAAAAGTTTATAGTAAATTTTAGAATATGTTAGGAACAAAACAAATCCGGTGTTTGTTTTTCACGTGAGATCCAATACTAAATGGCGATTCGGAAGCCACTATTGTTATAAGAATGATGAGCATGTCTATTGCCATGTAAGTTAGTTGTACCAAACCCATGTATGTGTTCTTTCTAGTATTGCAACACGCTAAAATTAGAATTACTATGGGAATCTACCTTATATTCCTCTAAATACATAGTCAATAGTGACTTTCCTTCATCTATAACATCTGAAATATCATCTTACTTGAATAAATCAGGTATGATTGAAATTTAAACATTCTACTATCTAAGAAACTAATTGGGAAGCTAAATCATCAAAGTGGAAACTTGAACATTTTACTATCTAAGAAACTAAGAGGAAGTTAAATCATCAAAATGGAAAATTATATCTAGCACACCAAGCTCTCTCTTCCTTGGTGAACATAAGAGTCTGATCTGGCAGAGCTCGTAACTTGAGTACGAGGATACATTTTCATGTATTCTTCAAAGAGTTTAAAATTGTACTCTCAGTGTACTCTATTTTTTCTTGTGAAGTAAAGAAAAAAATCTAGGTCAACATAGCAGCACTTTAAAAATATTTAATTTGATCCTCGGATCCCAAACAACTCATATTGCAAGAATAACAATATAGTCCTCCCAACATTTATCAAACTTTATCCTCATATTAGCATTCATATCTTAGATGAGTTGATTACCATGGTCTCTATGCACTTCCAACAAACATTGAATCTTCCAAATATGCGCAAATATAAGTTGGAGGTTGAATAGCTTCTTACTTACATCAAAATGGTAATACTATAAATGGGCTTCAAGATCTCATAGATAGTCTTTGCTCTCTTCCACTCCTTACTCGAAGAACAATGCTTGTAGCTTTTATTGACTACTTAATACCTTATAAAACTCGTTGATATTCATGGCTTTCTAGCATTGAGTATGTCTCTATCAATTTTAAACATTTCAAAGGCAAAACAGCTTTGTCATCACTTTCCACACATTTTGCAAGTGCAATTCTTGCTGTTGTTAAACCTTTTTGACATATTTTACGATGTCTTTGATCTTAGTCAATGCAACCACTGATAACATCCAAACCATCTTGCTAATTAGATTAGGAATGCACACACAACAACTTACATGAAAAAAATCCCTTTTGCATAGTAAATTATCATCCAAATTGAGTATATCTTTTACTATCTCTTGTATCAACTTATTGAATGTAACATTATCCAAAAGTCAATGGGTAAAGACTCAATTTCCTATTTGATGTAGCTTATATTTTTACTGTTTGACCATTTTGATTTTTTAAAAACATACTAAAAATCGACGGATGTTAAGATTGATTTTAAATTACTAAAAAATTGAAAAGAAACAAAATAAATATGTATTTTGATTTTGTTTTATTCATTTAATTTTATTTTGGTTAAAAATTTGATGGGTCAATGGTAATCCATTTAAAGTTTGATTTATTAGGACAAAAATCTTGGATACATTTAAAATTAAATCAGATAAAAATGACACACCTAAATCTGTTGAATAAATTATTGCGATTTGGAAACTAAAAATCTTTTTTGAGCTAATTAAGGACCAGGTTATCCCCAAAAGCTAACCAAGAGAGAGAGAGAGAGAGAGAGAGAGAGAGAGAGAGAGAGAGAGAGAGAGAGAGAGAAGTGTGGGCATAAGGTCAAATCCTTGTTTGTTCAATATTCTCCTGCCAATTTTCGCCTCATCAAATGTGTAAGTCCCAATATTTTTTCAGAGTTCTTAATTTTCTCACAAAGTTTACACCTTTTTATATCTTTTGTTAGGAGAATTGCGAGGAAGTAACTGCCGAGTATATCGAGTGTGAGCTCATGGTCTGTACTTACTCTTGTCTATGTTTTTTTTTTCCCATTGATTTTGGGTGATTCACAGACCGTGTTCTGTGTTTGTTAAAATCCAAAACACAAAGAAAACAATTTCAAGTACTTCTGTCTTTTCAATTTTTAGAAACAGTTGAGATTACAGTATTCTTGCTTCCGGGGTCCTAAACACATTTTTGAGTTGAGTTATGGGTTTTCAGATGCTAATTCTTCGAGTTATGATTATATGTGGTCACCAAAGGGTTACGGATTGAAGTAGGAGTGATTGGATTTACGATTTGTATAAATGATCATCTATCGTCAAGTTTGCTCATCATCATTTTATTTTATTTTTGTTGTTTATCAGATAATATTCATCGACTTGATTCTTCACAAAACAAAGGCGTATAGACACTTACTCTACAATGTGGTTAATCAAGAAACTGTTAATGTTCAGGTATATCAAATTCTTGATTTTTCAGTTTCTTGGTACAAATGTTTGCTTGTTAAGCAAGCATATACTAGTTAGTTTCAATGCCTTTTAAAAGACAAGTTCTGGCTCTTAATAGATATAGATGGATCCACAGTTAATCTAATCTTCAGAGGATTTCACAATTTGGCAGCGTCTTTTGTGGAAACTGCTCCTGACTTATCTTCTGCTAGATACTTGTATCCTTTTATTTTATATTATACTATGAGTTGAGAAGATAGTGTTTTTTGTTTTGGAGAGCCTTTAACGATTTCAAAAGATAGAAGCTTGCTACTGTAAAGAAACAATGATGAATCGAGTGTGTCGAGCTTTTTCCTTGCATCTCTAAAGGTTGGTACTTGTTCCTTCAACGTTGCATAGATTGGGTCTATGAGAATGTTAATAAAAATGAGTATATATGCGTTTAACAGGTTCTGGTCAATGTCTTATCTGCAAATTTTTCATTTGTTGTATCATTTGCACTTGTGGCTAAGATTGTGCTGGTTAAGTCAGTCAGCGCTTCCAGGTATTTTATATGTTTTCTTTGATATGGAAAATCGCTAGTGTCTATCTTTTTGTTCCCTGAACTCCTCAAGTATGTGATTTGCAGAAGAAAAGAGATTCTTTTGGGGATCTTAATCTCAAGTTACGTCAAGAACTTCCTATTTGTTATACCGGTATTTTTCAACAGAGTTTGGATAAACCTTGTCAATATATCTTAACCAACCCCTTCTATGTGCTCTATGTTTCAGAAGAATTTGGATAGACCTTGTCTTGATATCTTAACCAACAGCTTCTACCTACTCTTGTGTTGCGCTCTTAACTTGATACAAAAGAGTTTTCTGAAATGCTAACATGTGATATGTCCTGTAATACTGGTTGCGGGTCTGGGAAATTCCGGTTTCCGTGATTTTCATAGTAGATATGCTCGTCTTATCCTCAAATGCAGTCGCTCTTAAAGGTTAGATAGTTGAATCTACCATCTTGCCTTGTGCATAGAGTTATCGATCTACCTCCTAACAGGTTGTTCTGTTTTGGTTTTTGGTTTTGTTAGTGATTACTAAATCAACGACGACCAGATGCTTAGCTGCGTGTTTCATGGCACACTTGGTTAGATTCTTCGCGGATCATGTCTCTGGATCAAGATCCTTGAATCACTTAGGATATGTTATGTATCTGCCTTCTCTTATAATAAACTTGTGATCTCATAATCTTTGTCTATGGTCTCAAGACAGTTTGGTCTAATTAATGACCATGTTAATTAAAGATAATTGCAGGTTCTTGATACACTCTTGTTCTCCTGTTTAGAGTAGTCAGCAGCTCTCTTACATTGGAATGAAATTACAAAAAAAAAATTTCATATAACTTTAGGCTCAAGAAAGACCTATAAGAAATACATAGGTCGAGAACAATTGAGGTTTCAGCTATATAGTTCACACATATACACACCATATTATTACACATTTAGAAGGAAACATAATCATAAAAAGCCAACAAACCGAGTGTTTTATTCGATCTGCTTTGCATCTCTTGCGATCAACTTTCACCCACAGGTTCAAGTTTTGACGGGTAGTAAAACCGATCTGATGTTGCCAACGAGTGCCAGAAAGAGGATTAAGCTTACGATCATGTTCACGAGATAGATACATTGTGGATGCTTGTGTCTTTTCTCCACTGCGTCCTCTGTAATTAGCCATCCCTTGTTCTCTGTCTTCACCGCGGATGACTCCTTGTCTGTGTATGCATCAACGGCCTTAGACCTACCTTCTTCCACCTGAAATGGAAAACACATCATCATTATCTTTGAAATCCAACATAAGTTAAGAGATTATAAGATACATGTACCCACAAAATCAAAATAAGAGCAATCCAAGACCTCTTGTTTTGATGGTATGGTGTGGGATATGGGTTGAGATTCTCGAGTGTTTCTATCCATTGAAGGATCTTCAGAAGTTTGTAGATATTTGGATGAATTTGTGCTTGAAGATAGAGTCTCATCTCTGCAGCTTGGAAAGTGTCTATTTGAGCTACCTATGCTATCACATGGACTCAATATTCCTTGGTAACTCTGCCATAGCTGAGAAAAACAGATAAATCCATGAAAAATGATGATAAACAAAAAGAGTGATCTGCTTTACTATCGATTCAGCATCACAATCATTACCAATGCTATCACATGGACTTGAAGTTCCTTGGTAACTCTGTCGTATTACAATGGAAAGCTGAGAAAAACAGATTACTCTAGGAAAAGCAATGATAATTAAAATAAGTGATGTGCTTTACCGTTAAAGATATCGATTCAACATCCCAATCACTATCATTGGTATAGTCAACAATTATCCCTGACAAAGATGGCTTTGGTTGGTAATTGTTGTAGTCCTGCTGCGGTATAAACTCAATGGAAAACAAATCTTGAACTTGCTCTCCGGTAATAGGTTGCCATGTACTCATATTCTCTTGATTGTTTTGGGCGAATTTAGGAGTTTGTGGCGGCACACTAGGGTTGCTGATGTTGTTTAACCATGTAATCAACTCCATCCAAGAAGTCATCACACTACGAGAAAACACATCCATTGCTATGGAAATTTGCGACGAATTTAATTAGTCACAAAATTGCTATGAATTTGCGACTAAGTTGCGATGATCTAATAATTCGATGTAATGATGTCGCAAAATTGCGAGAATATTTTTCATCGCAAATCCGTCGCAATATTGCTACTAACTTGTGACTAATCTGGGAGGCATCGCAAATTCGTAGCAATTTTGCGAGGGATTTGCTACTAAGTTTTGTAATCGGAATATTGCTACGATTTTGCATCCGATTTGCGATGAATTTCAGAAACATCGCAAAACCGTAGCAAGCTCTTAGCAAATTAATCCCTAAACCCTAAATCACATTTGATTTTTTTTCTATGGATAATCGCAAGTCCGTAACAGTCTCATAACAAATTTGTCAAGATACTATTGTATATAATCAAAATGGAATCATGAGTTTGTTTTCAATATTTCAATTTTCAACTGAACGAGGATACTATATATAACATGGCAATGCTTAATATACATATAGTTATATTTCGTATATGTTATGAAAGATGATGAGATCATTTTTGTAATGTATACATATAGTATATTAGGCTTGATTGGGTATATATATCTTCATGAAAATATCGATAACCATCTATAAACCATAATTAACCCCTAAACCCTAAACACCATTTGAAAAATTTGCTACTACTTTGCTACGGATCGTCGCAAATTCCTAGTAAAATTGCTACGGATTAGCGACAACCCATAGCAACCTCATAGCAAGTTTTTGGATTTGAAGGATGTGGAACGGTACAAAACAATATAAAGTGATTGTTGTGATTATTAGAAATCACCAATAACGGCTACCATCCGCAAACACAACCGCTACAGATGCTAGTGGGTGAACTATTCATGCTCTAAGTTCGTCTCAAACAAAAACTAATAAAAAAATACATAAAATCAAGAGTTAATTAGACAAAATGGTCACCTTAAAACTTAAATTGGTGATATAGCCTAACCAATTTGACAGTATTTTGTTACTAACCAAACTTCAGCTAAATTACATTTAACCTTTTTATCTTATATACTATATATATATATATATATAT
>OVAP01004812.1:0-13921 GCA_900406295.1 Aurinia saxatilis | reverse complement strand
AAGTTCCAGCTGCTACACTATGTCTTACTGAATTATCTATTAAGCTAAATCAAATGCAATTGGGTTTTTGATTGGTTTCACTAAATTTCTATNGAATTCTAAATTGGTCCACTTTCGTGGTACCAATTACTTCTCTTAGCAAAGCAAACACCTAAACTCTCATTTGGGTTTAGCTAAGCTAGAGAGCATTTCTAGCTGGTCTAATATGTTCACAAATGCAGTAACATCAACTTTCGTTGGCAAAAGACATTTACTCTCTTAAATGGGCTGTCAAGAAACCTATTACACTTTCGTTTAATAGGAGTTCCTATAATCATAGACTAGGTGATCAAACTAGTCTAAGCTTTAGGGCACCACAAGGAGGAAGCTATTCTAATGACTAACCTATTTGCATCCAGCCAATAACCTATCTAACAATTGTTCCCCTAAATCTAACAACCTAACTACTCACACATCATCATAACCACAATAGAGCAATGTAAATAAAGAGACATGAATCAAAACTTTAATAACTGAATAACACTAATATAAAAACAAAATCAAAGAGATACAGGGGTTTAGAAACACTTCTCAACAATATCTAGGATGACAATGAAGAGATGGTGCAAGCCCCTTCAATGAATCCTCAAGAACAAGAGACAAAATGATGAAAATGATGAGCAAAAGAGTTTTAGATCTAAGGAAAAGAAAGTGAAAAAACGTCAATTAGGGTTTCTGGGGGTCAACCCTTTACATAGGGGAGCAAAAACGCGTGCAAATCTTGCCAGATATGGTAAAGATTGATCTTATTTGAATTTCCATAAATGGCTATCGCGGCATGAATCGATTGATCCATGCATGGATCGGTCGATCCATGCAAGGATCGATCGATCCTTGGCTTGATGATCGATCCGTGCATGATTCGTTGGCCTTGAGTATTCATGGATCGATCGATCCATGTCCTGATCGGTCGATCTTGAGCTTGTAGGTCGATCCATGCATGATTCGTCGGTGTGGTGTGTGCATGGATCGATCGATCACGTGTAGATCGATCGATCCATGCTCATTTCTTCATGGATTCTTCACCTTTTGCCTTACAACCCCCACCTTACAGCTCAAGTCTATTCTCCACGTGTTTGCTCCTGTTAAGACTCTAAAATGACACTAAAAGACTCGAGAAACAGTTTAAAACCAGGGTTAGAACGAGTTAAAAACGCTATATATCAGTGGAGGTGGAGGAGTTGGAGCTCGGGGTGGTGGAATGGGTTCTCTTCTCGTTCTCTTCTTGGTGGGAGGAGGTTTTGTAGAACTTCCCCCTTGTGTTGCCTTTGCTTTCCCCTTGCTTCTTGTGTCCATAGTACCTACAAGAAGCAAATTTGGAGAATAAGAGATTGTTTATAGAAATACACACCCATCCGTAAGATTAGACAACAACCACAACATGAATCAACACCTATAAAATCATCAAGAACAAAGCTAGAGTAAGGACATCATAAACTCTTGTTTTTCAAAGATAATTTCACAAACTTGTGAGTGATGGACAAAGATAACAACTCCTATTAAGCAAGACACATTCACCAATCCAACAATGATCTAATGAGCAAGGAACCAACCAAATTCATCAAAATTTTCTCCAAATTCGTCACTATTCAAGAGCCAAAATCAAAATTATCAAAAACTTCAATTTTCCCATCAAAACCAATGAAAACTACCAAGGAAATCAATATTATGATATTACCCAACTCTCAAACAATTATTAAGGCCAATTCCAAGTGTCTAAACCATTAAAATCAAAGGAATGGTGAAAACCAAATTCCATGAAAAATCACCAACTAGAGAGAGAGTAAGAGCTTGATACCTTGGAATTTGAGATGAGAGGATGAATTAGAATCAAGTTCAAAGCAATTTGCAACAAGAATCAAAGGTTTTTATGAAGTATTGAGAGAGAATCAAGTTGATGGAATGGGTAAAAATGGTGAAGAAATCGGCAAAGAGAAAGGAAGAAGAAGGGTTCGAACTAAAGTGGAAATAACCAGAAGATTAATGAAGAGCTAAACCGGAAATAACCAGACTAAACCGGAAATAACCGATCTGTCTCGCCATATCGGGCACCCATATCGGGTAACGCCCGATATGGTGAGACAGGGGAATTCGTCAGTTCTCTGTCCACTCATATCGGGCACCCATATCGGAAAACGCCCGATATGGTGAGACAGAGGAATTCCTCAGTTCTTTGTCCACTCATATCGGGCACTATTGCCCGATATGGTGAGACAGAGACTTACCTTCATAGTTTTTGGCTTATCTCCCCCAAACCTATCTCATTTGGTCCCGCAAATGTTCCGTTGACCGATTGTATCCTAAATACCTGAAACAACTTAAAAACAAGCAAGGAAAAACGAAACAAAGCTATATACAAGGATAAACGTGGGAATACCTCCCAAGTGTGCTTGTTTAACGTCGCTATCTTGACGGAATCAAAGGATACTAAGAATCAAGGAGGTGGGATAGCGCGAGAGGAAGCTGGTGGTAAGGACCGCTATCACCGGGTGTAATTTCAAATGCTTAAGCCATCTTACTTGTGATCACACCGGCGTCATGTTGCTCGGGAAAGAGAATCCAAGCGGTGTGAAATGGTTTTCGACCCCCCCCCCTTACAAGTCACCTTGCAAGTAAGCTTGCCGTTGACTAGCTTCAACGGTTTAAGGGTGAGGGAGGGTGGGTCGGACTTGCGGTGGTCACAAGAATCATGCGTAGGCTTCGAATCCTTAGCTAGTGGAGCAATGACCAGCTTTATCATGGTCTTGAGAAGTGTCTTGGTAGCGAGAAGTAACTTATTGACTGGGTGAGGCAGCATCTCCTTCGGGTCGTTTGTGTCCTCGAGAGTGAAGTTATCGGGAGTAGAGTCATTAAGAGACTTTGGCGGAGTTGCATTCATGATGCTAGAATCACATGTAGTGATTGTACCAAAGTATTGACTCTTGTCCGGCTTTGCGCGATAGACATACTCCTCATCGACATTCTTAAGAACCACCATCTTTGTGATATAGTTGATTTGGGCTCTGACGGTGGCGAGAAACGGTGAGCCAAGGATTATATGCTGTTTCCAAGATCCAACCATGTCGAGGACAAGAAAGTCTGTGGGCACCCATCTCATTCGGGATCGGGAAGTCGATGATGCCCATTGTAGACTTGGTTGAAGAGTCTCCAAAGGAGACGAGAGTAGAGCAAGGCTTCATTCCTTTAATACCAAATTCTTGAACCATATCCTCAGAGATAACATTGATAAGAGCACCAGAGTCGCAAAGGGCATCCTCCACATAGTGACCATTGAAAGAGCAATTGATCACAAATTTCCCGGGATCACCAAGCATGGTGAGTGTCTTAAACCCACCGACCAAAGGGGATTCAATAAACAAAGCGGACTCTTGGACCTCTTCTTCGGCATCGTCGGGTGGAGATGGAGCTACCTTCAAGATAGTATTACATTGGGATTTTGGGTTTTTCTCGGGCTTAGAGGGAAAAGAGCTCGCCGGTTGCTTTGAAGTAGAGACTTCAGAAGATTCAAGACGGTCGAGACGAGCATATGCCACGCAGAATTTGGCCCGAGTTTCCTTTTGGAACTCCAAGTTCCATATACGCATCTTCGTGACCTCGGATTGCATACTAGCTAACAAGGCATAGAAATCCTTTCTGCCCGAAGAACCACCTTGGAAATTATTTCCTCTCGGGAAGTTCCTTGGTTAGCACTCCGCCCTTGGTAATAGTTCCCTTGGGGTTTAGGAGCATAGGCCGTACCTTGAGGTCTTGGGCTAAAGGGTTAGTTTTGGCTCGGGTAAACTTGGTCTTGGGGATTCTCGACATTTGTGCTCCGGTAAAAAAGGTTGGGGTGGGATTGGTTGAACGGCTTGTAGTTGTTAACGTAGCTACAACCCTCTTGCCCCTCCGTTGCACAAGCCTCATAGTAAGCTTCCGTTGGAGCTCTTTGTCTTTGTTCATCGATGAAGGACACATGCTTTTGGGTGTTCCCTAAGGCGCAAGACAATTTCTCGATCTTCTCATTGAGTTCCTTGATCTTATCATCACTCGCACTAGGAGTCACAGCTTTGGTGTACTGATCATAGTCATCACCCAAGTAAGCATCACTTTGGGCAAGGTTGGTGATCAAGGTATCCGCTTGTGCGCAAGTAAGGCTTGCAAAATTACCGTTGCTAGCCATGTCGAGAGCCTTTCGAACCTCATTGTTCCCTCCTCGGTAAAAGATACCCAAAATGTTTTCCTTCAAGACACCATGGTGTGGACAGCTTCTTGTCAACGTTGAAGTTGGCCCCATGCTTCACTCATGCTCTCTCCACCTTGTTGCTTGAAGCTTTGGATGTCAATTCTGAACCGAGCGGTCTTTTGCTTGGGGAAAAAGGTCCTCAAGAACACAGTTTTTACCTCCCTCCAAGTAGTCACCTTCTCTGAAGGGACATTACGCTCTCAATGAGCAGCCTTGCCCTCCAATGAGAAAGGAAATAGTATCATCTTCATGGTGTCCTCGGAAACACCATTCATCTTGAGGGTACGGCTACAAAGGCGCTCAAATCTCACAAAATGCTCCAAAGGACACTCAATGCTATGTCCTAGCGTTCCACTAATCCGAGCATGGAGGACTTAATCTCAAAGTTCAGGTTAGCAACTGTAGGAGGAATGATTCGAAGACTAACATCGCGAGTATTCGGCTCATCAAACTCACCGATAAGACGGGCACCACGACCGTGTCCATTAAGAGGTGGCACCACGGCTTGGTTCTCCACTTCAGCCATTGCTTCCTCAATGACAAACTCTTCCTCAACTATATCCTTCAACTCCTAATTCCTCCTCTAAATTCAACCTTCTAAGATTATCCCTTCTAAGCAGCTCGTCTTTGCTCTCGTTATAGCCGGTCAAGGTCGGGATGGGGATCAATGAGTTGACCTTGTGGATGTCCACGGGTCATACACCTCGCAAAGAGAGAAACAAGAAAAAGAACCAAAGTCAATAACCAAAATCAAAAGAAAACAACAAAATAAAGCGATAGTCGTAGTGAATAGTAAACTTTCAAAGGCAAAACTCGTTCCCCGTAGGCAATGGCGCCACTTTGATGTCAACCTTGTCAAGGTCAAAGACCTATAGGGCTATGACTACAAGTCTCCGAAGAGCTTTGTAGTATAGTGATAAGGTATCAATCCAAGCGAGGAGGAGACCAGCACTTTGAGTACATTACAATTCTACTATGCTAAAGCGATCAAGAAGGTTTCAAACAAGTAACAAACAAGAAATTAAGCAAGCAAATAAATGACTAACGATAAATATGAAGCTAGACTTAAGCAAACTCAAATAAGGGAAGATATTGGTCTTCGGATAATGGCAATAACGAATCATGCAAGAATAGAATAGACCTTGTAATTGGTTAGTCATTCAAAAATGGGAAACCATCCTAGGCAAAGGACTATATGTGTAGTTTGACCCAATCTTTTGGTCCCATGATCTTAATCATCAACCTATGATGATCAAAGTTAAAAACGAGTCCAATATACCACTAAGTACCTTACTCTCTCTCGAGCATGCAAGGTGTACACTAGCTAAACACATATCAATTTAAATCAAGTATCATATCATGTCTCAACCATTTGGAAACAAGAATAAATGACAAGCAACTAGTATCCATTGATCTTTCACAAGAGACTAGCAATATCAACCTATGACTAACATGTTTAAGGAAACAAGCATTTAAAGACATCTCATCTATTCAAGCAATCATCAAGCATCTTGTTGTATGGAAGCTAAAGATTTATGCTCCATTGGTCTCCCACAAGAGATAGCTTTAAAGAACAATCACAAGGCAAGCCTTGGATACAAGCTTTCCAAACAACAAAATGAGAAGATGCCTAAGATCTATGCCCTATTGATCTCTAAAAAAGGGACAGCTTTAATAAGACAAGAAGTTAAGGTGAACCAAGGTAAAGCTAAACCACTAATTCATTCAAGCATTTCAACAAACACCTTGTGGGTGTGTTGAAGCCTAAATCATTCCTCTGTGATCTCTCATGTGAGATAAGCATTAATGATCATTAAAGTTTAGCTTTCCTTAAAGATTTGCCATTTCCAATCAAGATCTAACATATTCATGCATAAATCTACCATTACTCATAGACCAATAAGGTGACTACTCACTCATGGCCAAGAAATCTATAGAGATAATGATCAAAGAAATCATAATCAATGATAATAAAGATAAGATAGATGAATTTGAGAAAACAAATATCAAATCCTTAAGCATAAAAATCAAGATCTCAAGGTTACAAGAAGAGAGAGTTTTTTGTGTTCTTCCCTCAAAGAGATAAGGATAAAATCTAGCTTATTGTACAAAAATGACAGCTAATAGGTATTTAAAGGATAATGTAAGAGTTTGGTCAAAAGAGATTAAGATAAGGTCAAAGAAAGAAGATAAGGATCCATCTGCCCGATATGGTGAGACATGGAATTTTTTCCGAGCAAGTCATCTTCTGGTGCTCCATATCGGGCATCCATATTGGGTGGTGCCCGATATGGACGCACAGGGATTTCCTTCTCCACTCGTACTCAACTCTGACCACTCATATCGGGCACCCATATCGGGTGGTGCCCGATATGGTGAGACAGAGGATTCAATCTTAGCTTTCTTCACTTCCTTGACTTCACACTTTGCTCACATGGTCATCCATTTGATCCTCAAGCATCCTCAATGTCCATTTAGCTCCAAAATTACCTAAAACCATGCAAATATGCAATGCAAATGCAAGAATGCAAGCTAAGATTTTCAAAGTGAGTAAATATGCAACAAACTAACACAAATGCATAAGAAACAATGCTAAAAGATATGTTAAAAAGGGGTGAAAACGTGCACAAAATACCACTTATCACGTTCCACCATCCGTTTAAACTCCAAACAATAGTCAAGTTAATCACTAAAAATAAGCGTTTAGTGGGAGGCAACACAGTGCTAAGTTATAATTATTTTTTGGTATTTTTGAATATTTATTTTTGGCATTTTCGACTAATTATTTCGGAATTTAAAGAAAAATTGGTCTGGTCACGGATTGGTGTCGATCGATACCATGCTTGGTGTCGTTCGACACCCATACAAATACAGAGGTAAGTCGATCTGATTTTGACTCATTCGATTAATATTTTCATTCTTTTTTCATCTCGAGATTTTTACACACTGAGACAGTGTTGTTTAAGTTTGGGGAAGGAAATACTTATGTTTTTTTTTTGTCAAGGTTTTTTATTTAATTTTTCACAATTTGGTTTTATTGCGTCAAAATAAAGTTGGAAACTATGATCTTTGCTTGGTTTATTTGATTGTGTCTTTTTCAGCTAAGTGACCATTGTTGGCAAGGCTGATTCCGAGACGAGACTAATGAAAACCCCAAGGACCAATTGGTAGTACAAAGACATCCATCCCTAGTTGTGGAGATCTGAATGGTCTAAGTTTATTTTTATGCATCTCTCAGTGCGACCAATGCTCAAGGATTTAATTCTCTCATTCATGCTTGCCAAATTCAACAAGTAAGAGAGAGGATTTCTTACTCCCCTTTGGAAAAGTGACTTTACGATATGATTAGGTGAAATATGAGGGACACCTCGGAAATGACCTTTTTGAAGATGGCATTACCCATATTTTGAAAGATGAAGGTATAGGATAGAGACACAAATCTCAATGATCCATAACCAAACGTTAGAAATGCTCAAGTATGGGGGAAGTAGGCAAAATTTTTGTTCAAAGTTGGTTCGTCAAGCATCACATGAGAAAAGAGTCTGGAAGTTCCTTTGTATTGTGATCAAAGAAGAGACAATCGATGATAATGGCATCAACTTCATAACTAGGCCGTGGGTTCTAATTTGGAATGCTACGGATGTTCATGGAGAAGTACATGGTGGTAAAACTTTGACATTAGTCGAGTTAATGTGTGGATTAATAGTTGGGCAAGATCAATCCGACTTTCTAAATCAAGGTGAGTTTCTATGTTTTCAAACCTCTTTTACATTTTTAGTTTGTGTTTTGCTTAAGGGCAAGCAAAGGCTAAGTTTGGGGAGTTAATATATCCTTGTTTTTACCGGTTTTTATAATTGTAATACATATATCTATATATTTTATCAAGTCTATATTATTATTATTATTATTATTATTATTATTATTATTATTATTATTATTATTATTATTATTATTATTATTATAGTCTAAATTAGTCATTTAATGTTAATGGACGAGTTTAAAGCATGTAGTGAATTGTGGGAGAATTATGGAGCAGAAATTATCAAGTTTGAAGAGAAGATATATAAAGAAAAAAATTCAGAAGGAGGTGTCGTACGACACCACCCTGGTGTCAAACGACACCAGACGCGCTTTTCAGCTAATTTCCTATTTTCAAAGATCAAATAGTTTTCCTTAATCACTTAATAAAAATTAGTTTTAGTAATTTACCATTTATTCAAATCATCCAGACCCCTATAAATACTAGTTTTTGGCCATTGTATAGGCTCGTAAAATTTTCTAATTCTCTAAGAATTTGTAAGGAAGGAGAATTTCTAAACCATCTTTATTCTTTGAGATATCTAAATTTATTTCTTTCTTCAATTACTGCATGATATTTTGCTTAGCTATGTTTGAGTAATTCCCTTGTTAAGTTTAAAGTTCGTAGGTTTATATGAATATATGCTATTCATAACTCTGATTTTAGGATAACACTTTTAATTCTTTTTCTAGATTGTGCTTAGGCTAGTTCTAGTTTGATCACCTAGAGTCTAGATCATAGGTTAATTATTATATATGGAAGTGTTAGTAATTACTTGAACAAATCTTAGAAGAGCAAATTTTATATTCACAAAGGAATTTGGTTTAGAAAACTTGTGAACAGTTGAACCTCGATTTAATGCATAATTAGTTCTTTAGAATTCACAAAAAAATTTGGTTTGCTATAAATTAATTATAGATAGATTGCTCAGCGGAATTTTGTTAGCTTTACATTAGGTTTCATGTTTAAGAATTGATTGGTGTCTGTTTTTACTAACAGTGTCGAACGACACCATCATTGGTGTCGATCGACATGTGTTAGATTTTTGCTATAGTTTGGATTCTTCTCCAAAATTCCCAAGGCCTAACTATTGCTTTAATTGTTTACAACCCCCAGTGATTTGCTTGCGACTTTTTAGATAATCATTTGAATTTATTCTTTCCTAGTTTAATTTAGAATCTAAAATTGGTTGCGTGTTTTATTGGTGTTTATGGATTTGATACCTAAATACTATAATTTATTTGTTGTGCACTTGCAGTTAAATACTATATGTATCAATTACTCATACCAAAACGTCTATGGAGCTCAATTTCGCTAGAATTTATATGTACCTTACAAGAAGCTGAAGGGTTGAGATTCATTATGATGTTTGTACATCAGTTTTCTTAGTATGGTACGCTTGTCTCTTGTACCCGTGATTGTGCCTCGGATGAGGCAACAAGAGTATTCTTTTAAGAATGGTGTGAAGTATTAGGGATTACAGAAAAACATTGTGAGTTATTTCAATCCACGCTTGACTGCAGAATTTTAGACGGCGGTGTTCAAGATGATCGAGAAGTAAAGAGAAGACCTCGATTAGGTCCACATCATAGAGAAAAAGAGCGATTTCAACTTCCCGAGTAGCACCAGCCATGACAAGTAGACTGAACCCAAAAGAACCGGAAAAACTCTGAAGAAAAAGTCTAAGAAAAAATTGCATGCAAGAAGAAACCAAAGTCAAAACTTTATCCAATACTCGATTAGAACCGAAAGGTCTCAACAAGACCCAAAAGGAAATCAGATCTGAGAGAGACAAATGAAGCTAGGATACATGGAATTGAAGACTCTAAACCCCATGCACCACATCGATCCGATGATCAAGAAGAACGGCGCTGAGAAAACCACCGCATCGATCACTAGAAAAAAATTAAAAAAACTTTGGATTTAGGAAGAAGGCGGAGAGAACAATACGTAGAGACTGGATGCCATTATCGTTTTTAACAAAGTCAAATATTTATATATATTATTATTAGATTTTACTAATTTATTTTATGATTTTTACTAAATTATAAATAAATAAATAAATTGTTCAAACTGTAGTAATGACGTGTATTAAAAGAACAGTACAACGACATAATCAAACATTCAATTATAAGTTTTTTAACATCTATATTTTATTAAGCTTGATTGAAATATTTGTGTTATACAATGGACAAGATACATCTTGGTAATAATACATGAAATTTTAGATTAATTGCTTGAGGAAGTACTTGTCGTGCTAACAAGTCGGCAGCCACATTATATCTTCGTGAAATCCATGTGAAGTCAGTCGTAGCAAATTGTTTTGCTCTGTTTAGGTGACAAGTTTTTCAACTTTGTTGATTAGTCAATAAAACTATTTATACAAAGTCTAGTAACAATATATTCATATTGATCTCTTCGAGGTCTCCTAATAACCTCCAAAAATTAATACATGTGAAACACATATAAGATTAGACAATTGATTCTTCAAAATCATGGAATCTCTTCCAACAATCATTATCTATAACACCGTATATCACTTAAATGTTTAATGGAGTCTCTTTCATGTGCTTCAAATAACTTGAAATTTTCAAGTCATCTCATAACATCTTCGTGGCCATCACCGAAATCGAAGGATCACTTTAAACCTTGTCCTTGTAAGTAGTTTTGAACAAGCTAAAAGAAAAACATACGCCATGTTTAGCTGACCACTTTTTTCTTTTTGAATCCAATAATAAATTATCTAGATAAACACTGAAAACCATAAGATCATTATTGGGGAGATGAGGAAGTGGGGATGAGAAATATAGTAATAATATATTTTATTATTATTGTAATTAAAAGTTGGTTTAGAGTGTCTGAGCAGAGATTTTATCTCTTGCCTCTCTCCTCTTTTCCTCATCTCCAACTCATTTTTTTTTTTTTCTTTTTTTCTTGAACCTCTTCCTCATCCCCTTAATGGGGATGCTCTTAAGAAACTCATCAAACGCTTTTTTCTCTTCTTTTAAATAATCAAAACAAAAATTCACTAGGTGTATGTCTGAAAACTTTGGTGCAAACGTTGTATTTTTTCCAGTAATAATATAGTAATAAAGTATATGAAAAGACTACGTAATCCACTAGAACGTCACTGAAAGTTTAACTCTCTCTTCTTCCTTTTTCTTTTTTCAAAATCAAAACTAGAATTTAATGTAAATGAAAACTTACTGCAAACCTTTTCTTTCTTTTTTTTCTTTTTCTTTTTTCTTTTGGAATCAAACAGTTAAATAGTTTATAAGAAAAACACATAAGAACCTAGAAAAACCATAGACTTATCAAAAGATCTTCTTCTTCTCTTTTATTTTTTTACTTTTTAAAAAAAAAAATATAATAATAAGATATATGAAGAAGAAAATAAAAATTTATAGTATAGTATCAAAAAAACATTATTAGGATATTAAGATAGATGAATCAAATCGAATCATATTAATGATAAAAAAAACTAATTGATAGTATAATCAAATTAGAGTTGATCAAACCAAAGAATAAGAAAACGATCAAAATCATAAATGGCAAATAGCCAAAAATCAAACAAAGTATTTAGCATGTGGCTATTGTTGAAGATAATAAAATCATGATCTTGAAGATAATAAAATCATGATCCAAAGGAATAAGATCAAGGCTTTTATACCATGTCAAGTTTTGGAGAAACCTAGAAGTAGAAATGGTTTTCTCAAGTTTTATTGATTAGCCATTAGACATATATATATATACAAAGTCTAAATTTGATCAACAAGTTCTCTACAAATATTAAAATAGGAAATCTACCTATTTAACAATAAGAAAATATACACAAAGGTTAATATTCCTAGTACCATGCATTATTTCCATATGCCAAGGAGATCTAGATCTCCTAATACACTCCCGCAAACTTATACGTGGACACACGTATGAGATTGGACAACTGAGTCTTCAAATCATAGAAATCTCTTCCAAAAGTCATAATCCATAACGCCATATACACAAAGGTTAATATTCCTAGTAGCATGCATTATTTCCATATGCCAAGGAGATCTAAATCTCCTAATATCCTTCCACAAACTCATACGTGGACACACATATGAGATTGGACAACTGAGTCTTAAAAATCATAGAAATCTCTTCCAAAAATCATAATCCATAACGCCATATACACAAAGGTTAATATTCCTAGTAGCATCCATATGCCAAGGATATTTAGATCTCCTAATACCCTCCCGCAAACTCATACGTGGACACACGTATGAGATTGGACAACTGAGTATTCAAAATCATAGAAATCTCTTCCAAAAATCATAATCCATAATGCCATATATCATTTGGATCTTCAATGGGGCCTCCTCCCCGTGCTTCAAATTGCTTAAAATCTTCAAATCGTTTCGAACTTAAATCACAAATTTGAATTGGTCTTCGAACTTCTTGTTCATGAAAGAAAGCTAAATTAATTGGCAAAAGATATGATTGGATGTAGTTATCCTCTTCACAAAACCATCAGTCATCACGATGAACGTAGTTATAGTAAATAGCAAAACTGCAAAAGATATTTGCTCCACCAAGACAAATGGACGTACGTAATCCACTAGAACGTCAAAGTCTAAAACTCTCTTCTTCATTTTTTTTTTTTCAAAATCAAAACTAGAACTTAATGTTAATGAAACCTACGGCAAACCCTTTCTTTCTTTCTTTTTCTTTTCCTTTTGGAATTAAACAGTTAAATAGTTTATAAGAAAACATATAACAACTTAGAAAAAAACATAAACTTATCAAACAATCTTCTTCTTCTCTTTTCTTTTTTATATATTTTTTTCTTTTAAAAATAACATAGTAATAGGATATATGAAGAAAAAAATAAAAAGTTGAGTGCGCTCGAGAATTCGACACGTAGGTGGTAATTAAATTTTATGATTGGTCCACGTATCATTAACAAAAAAAATACTTATTGTATATTATTTTGAGATAAGGAAAAAACATTGAAAATTAGGAAAAGTAAAAAAAATAACTACGAGAATTAGGTGGAAAATCACTAGGGAATTGAAAATAGAAAAAAAAAAAGTCAATTAGGAAAAAATAAAGAAAAAACGTGGAGAATTAGGGAAAGTAACAAAAAAAAAAAAAACACTAACTAGGAGAATCACTTGGAAATTGAACTAGATAGAAATTAATAAATAAAGAAAACTGAAAAAAAAAAATATATAGGAAAAGTAAAGAAAAAAACGTTAACTAAGATAAGCACTAGGAATCGAGTTATTAAATTAGAAAATTGAACAAATCATATGTAACTCATTATTTAAATCAGTTTTAACAAAAAAAATATTCTATTTTTAAGAAAAAAAACACAAAGGAAAGATATAAAAAAAAAACAACGAATCCACTACAAGAAAACAGCTCATTTGCAACGGCCGAAAACGTCGCTAATTCGTCGCAAATAAGGATTTGCGTCGAAATTGCGACATCAATAAATCCGTCGCAAATAGCTCGTCGCAAAGCCTAAAATGTCGCATATACGTCGCAAATTTGCGACGACAGCAATTCCGTCGCAAGTGCCTCGCTAAGTCCTTGCGACGAAGTTGCGAGAAAGAGGACGCGGAGCCGCACTTCCGTCGCAAGGTTTGCGACAGATGTGCGACGCCCGGGAGTGTTAGACGCACATCCGTCGCAAAGTTTTGCGATGTATTTGCGACGGATTAGAATGTGTTATATTTTTTTATTTTTTTAACAGTTCTTCGCAAAGTCGTCGCAAATTTGCGTGGAATTTACGACAAACTGTTAAAATAATAATTAAAAAAAATTACGCAAATAAAATTAATTTTTTTAAAAAAAATATTATTTATAATTAAAAAAGT
>OVAP01004811.1:0-10744 GCA_900406295.1 Aurinia saxatilis | reverse complement strand
TACAGAACTAAACTGTAAAGGTTCAAACCCATTAAGGGTCACCCGAACACAACTCGTCTCTTCGTCCACACCAACAACCTGACCAAGCCCATCACCCACCGACCATAGGGCAGCAGGTCCAGCGTATACTGGCGGTATACCTCGAACTTTAACCCAGAAGCTGATATCGGAAGGGAATTCATCAACCCTCGTTGGACTCCATCTCATGATTGTAACCATCCAGGAATCATAGTAGTATGGTGTGTTTAACAACACCTCTTGGATATCTTCCTCGGTGTGGAACTTGAACTGGAACCTTCCTTCACCTAAATCCGTTCCCGAGACCCTCTCTTCAAGCATCCAGATCTTAGGCATGTTGGTAATGAGGGACGCCATATTCTGAAAGTTAGGAAACCAAACACGCCCCACAAGAGTAAGGGCATGTTGTTGAATACGCCTTTCGATATCCACCTTTGAAATCTTCACCACAGCACATCTCTTTATTGTATTCTGCCCAGCCATAACCGCTGTTTGAGACATGGTACAAGCACCAGAGTTTGATCTTTGCCCCACTAATAAAACCAAAACCCAATATACCCAATAGAACCACCACCCAACAACTCTCCCTGTCTGGCGCTGCAAAAACCAGAAAAATGGTAGAAGGAGATAAGCAAAAGATTGTGATAACCATCGTCCATATGCAGTCTCATATATATTGGCCCAAGAATCTCGAAATAAATGTTGATTGATCGGAACTAATTCCCCTGATAGCCTGCAAATCTTACATTTGTGATCCACTGATTTCTCCATCGAGCATCTCTGTCTTTCCTTTTTTGCTGTACTGTGATTGTAGGAGTCAAATCCCATAACCTTTGTCAAGACTAGCAGAAAGGGCGCATCTTCTTGATAAACAGTATCCCTGGAAATCTGTTCGAAAATCAAACGATTTTCCTTATTCTCCTCGGGTTGAATCCAATACCAACTTCCATAAGTTGTATGTACTGATGAACCCATCTAAAATAAAGACCCGAGTCTATCTTCCTTGGTCTCACTGATACCCGCGAACCGCAACCTATGGAACCGCTTCAAATCCGGAAGTATCCATCTTCTCATCTCTCTACCCCTCGTTAAAATCCAGCTCTCCCCAATTGAATTGCCAGAATCAATGAGTAAGGAAAGAATCCTCACTATCCCCGTCAGTTCCAAATGGAATACTTGATTGAAGGGATCTTCCCAAACCCGGAAAGTCACATAACCCTGCCCGAGATACCAAAATTCCTGAGATAGCGCGGTCCATGATGAGAGAATCATCCATGCCTCGCCAAATCTGGGTGCCAAACTCCCCTTCGAAAGTTCCTGAATTTCGGATCTCCGCGATCCAAAACCCAGCTCAAAGTCCGTCACAATCTCGATCCCATATAAATCCCCAAATACCAGAATTCTCCAATCATTCTTCCTCCTGATCTCAAGCTTAATTAGCATGAAGATCTGGACTGATCTGATTAAACCAAGTCCCAAAAGGTCCTCACTGATCTTCCTCATACGGTGGTTCTTATAAGTCAGTTTAAGAACCTAATGTTTACAAACATTCTTAGGGGATTATCCATGTGACAAACAAATTAGCTATGTAATGCTAAAACCCTCATTGTAACAAAATCACATGGTTTTTAGAACATTAAAATCTTGTTTTATATTTAAATTGAAATACATGTTTTTTAATATGGAATTTCCGGTCCCATCCCAACCCATCCCGTCCCATCCCATACCCGGCCCATATGAAATATGGATACAAGTGGGACACATTTGATCACGAATTCCCATCCCTTCCGTTTCCGTAAAATCATGTCCCGAGTTCCCGTTTGCCCATAATATTTAATAAAATTATTATTTCGACAAAAAAAAAAAACAGATTGTTATGAAAATATGTGATTATTCATTAAAGTGACACTAATCAAGTGAAGTTGGATACCAAGTGTTAGCTTTGTGTTTAGCCACAATCTTGCCACTAATCAAGTTCTATATGTGTGTTAAGTTACACTTGTCATTGTCTTATGCTAATTTACCCACTATAAATAGTGGTTGTATCCGAGCTTAAGAATATAACACAAGATTACAACATAAGTGAATAAGAAAGTTTCCTTATCAAAATACACTCTCTTCTTCTACCTTTAATCGTCCATTACTATATCCACATATATATAATCACAAAATAAATATAAACATATATATGCTCCCATATATTATATTATAATATTATAACACGTTATCAGCACAAACGTCTCTCCGTTCGATCATCACTACAAGAAAACAGGGATATTGCCACTGCGACCCCCATTGTCGTCGCAAAATAAAGAGACTAAAAAGCGACTAATTTGCTACGCTTTTGTAACTGCAGAAATACAGTCGCACTTCAGTTGGATTTCTGGGATTTATTTCGGTAGTCGGATATTAGTCGTTAATGTGCAACTGAAAAGCGACGCTTTTACAACGACCAAACGTGGTCGTAAAACATGGCAAAAAATTGCAACTATATTACCACTGGTCGGGGGGTCACATATCAGTTGGAAAACAGTGACACTTTATGGTAGGTGGAAGATTCAAAAACGTTTATGATGTGGGGGTAGGTGTACCAAACTCATTTACGACTGCTATTGTAGTCGCAAATGAGTTGGTTTTAGTTGGAAAACAATTGGAAAATTTGGCTATATATACTCATCAGGTTGAAAGTACAGTTCCTTAATTATGCCATAAAGAAAGTAAGATTAGATAATGCGGGTGAATTCACTTTGCAAGCTTTTGACGATTACTGTATATCCATGGGTCTTGATGTTGAGCATCCGGTTCCCCATGTTCATACACAAAATGGCATGGCTGATAATTTGATAAAACGATTGCAGTTAATTGTAAGGCCTTTGATAATGAGAACAAAGCTCTCAATTTATGTATGGGGACATGCAATATTACATGCGGCGGCATTGGTCCAGGTTAGACCAAGTGCATATAATAAATATTCTCCATTACAGTTAGCATCTGGACAAGAGCCAAATATATCTCATCTCTGAGCATTTGGGTGTGCAGTCTATGTTCCGGTAGCGCCACCGCAAATAACTAAAATGGAGCCACAACGGAGATGGGGATATGTTGGGTATACGTCACCAAGTATTATAAGATACCTTGAACCGTTAATTGGTGATATGTTCACGACACGGTTTGCCGATTCCATTTTAATGAGGATGAATTCCCTCCGTTAGGCAGAGGAATTCATCAAATACCAAATGATGCTGAAGTTACATGGTGTACTCGATCTTTGGTTTATCTTAATCCCCTTACGAAACAACACAGTTAAAAGTTCAAAAGGTTGTACACCTAGACAATTTGGCAAATCATTTAACAGATGCGTTCACTGATACAAATAGAGTGACAAAGTCGTATATACCCGCTGCTAATGTTCCATCAAGAATTAATATTCCAAAACAACATATAGATGAAAGCAGAATAAATGAATCAAAGGCTCAGTTAAAGCGCGGAAGGCCGATGGGCTCAAAGGATAAGAATCCCTGCAAAAGAAAGAAATTTGTGGAGCATGAGGAAGAAGAACCTCAAAATGAACAATGCCTACATTAATGAAAAGTATCTAGATGAATCCGCGAAAGAAATATGTATAGAGGGTGTTGATAAATCAGAAAAATATGAGATATCCATTAGTTACGCCCAAAATGGAAAATTATGGGAAAGATATGACATAGACGATGATAATGGGATATTCTCGTTTTCCGTATCAAAAGACATAGATCATGAAGATGATCCAGACCCAAGGTCTGTAACAGAGTGCCAACAAAGACATGACTGGGAGAAATGGAAAGAAACCATGAGAAATGACAATGGCTTTGGACTCATTGTCATTACACCCGATAATGTAATTCCAGTTGGATGTAAATGGGTTTTTGTGAGAAAACGAAACGAGAAAAATGAAGTCACGAGATATAAGGCACGATTTTTGGCACAAAGATTTTCTCAAACACCGGGAATTGATTATGAAGAAACATATTCCTCGGTAATGGATACAATCACATTTAGATACTTGATGATCCTAACGGCATAAAAGAATTTGGAAATGTATCTTATGGATGTTGTGATTGCATACCTATATGTATCGCTTGACAACGACATATATGTGAAAATCCCAGAAGGAATGAAAATCCCGGAAGGATAAAAAAGACCTAATGAGATATGTTCGGTCAAATTACAACAATCACTTTATGGATTAAAACAATCCGAGTGCATGTGGTATAATCGCTTAAGTGAATACTTGTTAAAAAGAAAGGATATACCAACAATGCAATATGCCCTTGTGTGTTTATAAGAAATCATCATCCGGATTTGTGATCATTGCTGTATATGTTGATGACATAAACTTAATTGGAACTCAAAGGAGTTTGAAATGAAAGAGGAGTTTGAAAGGAAGGACCTTGGAAAGACAAAGTTTTGTCTTGGACGTTAGAGAATTTCTGAAATGGAATATTTGTGCAACAATTAAATTATCCCAAAAGGGTATTAAAACACTTCAACATGGATAAAGCAAATCCTCTAAGTACTTCAATGGTTAATATGTCACTTACTATTGATACTGACCCTTTCCGACATTGTGAAGATAACGAGGAAATATTAGGTCAAACGGTGCCTTATATGAGTGCAATAAGAGCATTAATGTATCTTGCAAATTGTACTAGACCCGATATAACTTTTTCCACAAACTTACTGCAAGGTACAATTCAGCTCCTACACGCGGACATAGGAATGGGGTAAAACACATATTCCGTTATCTTCAAGGTATGATAGATTTGGGATTACATTATGCTAGAAACTCGAAAGTTGGTCTAATTGGTTTTGCAGATATTGGCTATTTATCAGATCCGCATAAAACTCGATCGCAAACTGGATATGTTTTTACAATGAGAGGAACCGCATTATCATGGCGTTCGCAAAACAGAGTTTGGTAGCCACGTCCTCAAATTACGCAGAGATCATTGCGCTTCATGAGACTTGCATAGATATGCGTGGTTAAGTTCGATGACTCAACATATTCAAGAAGCAAGCGGAATAGCCACCATCAAAGAACCAACAATAATATTATGAAGATAATGCTGCTTGTGTCGCTCAAATCAAAGAAGGATACATCAAAAGCGATAGGACAAAGCATGTTCCCCCGAGATTTTTCACTTATACACAAGAGCTCGAGAACAACAAGGAGATTAATGTTCAATATATCCGCTCAAGCGACAACACATCAGATTTACAAATGCGCTTCCTACCTCAATATCTAAGAAACATACTCATAGTATTGGAATGCATCATCTACAAGATTTATAAAGTGAAGAACAAAGCTATATTTTCCAGGGGAAGACTACACTCTTTTTCCCTTGTCATGGTTTTTGTCCCACCGGGTTTTACCACGAGAAGATTTTTAACGAGACAGTCCAAGACACTTCACGGAATATTTAGAATATATGTAATTATTCATTAAAGTGAAACCACAATCAAGTGAAGTTGGATACCAAGTGTTAGCTTTGTCCTTAGCCACAATTTCACCACTAATCAAGTTAAACTTGCCACTAATCAAGTTTTATACGTGTATTAAGTTGTCTTATGCTAATTTACCAACTATAAATAGTGGTTGTATCCAAGCTTAAAAATATAATTATCAAAATACACTCTCTTCTTCTCCATGCCGCTGGCTACATCTAGCAATACGACCTGGGTCGGTCCTACATACTATATCACATTGCGACATGTGAAGAACAGAAAGATGAGAGGTGACCCTAAGCAATAAGCATTGAAATTGAAATCTTTAAACCATCACGGGTTACTGATTTTCACACAAAATAAATAAAAATAAAGCATAGACTTAAAGAGGTAGAAAACCATATATACATTACCATACCCACGAACTGACCCGAAGCAGGAAACATTCATTCACCAAACTTGACCATATTAACACATTATGTTTTCTTGACCCAGACTAACATTAGGACAGAATCACATACTAATTTGTTTCTTTTTATCGTCATCATCAAAGCAAATAACCTTTTCTCATCTTCGGTTTAACTGTCATTTTGGGAACTGACACGGATGAACGAATCCCTTCGCTGTCCCCCAACAAACGCTTGTTTCAGTCGAGAGATTGGTCCCATCAATCTTCCAGCTTTCTGCAACCAGCAAGTGTTAAAAGAGGATGGCGTAAGGGTCACAAGTCCTAGGAAGCAAAAACAATGAGGCAAAATTGATTATATACATTGTATAGGAGCTAATGAATACTACCTCATTTCCAATGCTTGATTCCCACTTAAGCTGCAAAATCTGCCACCTCTCGTGTTGCCAACGCTGACCAAGAATCACAATTCCCATTACAGCTGCAGCTATGAAAATAGACCAAACTGTGTTTGTTTCTTTGGCTTGTGAAATCAAAGACGCAGCGCTTCTTTTCCACCAAGCTTGGCAAGGCGGGGCATCTGCTAATTCATTCTTCTCATCTTTAGTGGGATTCAGATCAGACGAAGCGTCTGGAACAACAGCTGGAGTGATGGCTGGGTCAGTCGTCGGTTCATGAATAGGGTCGCTCTGCTCATAGACATGTGATCCACCAATAGCTCTTTCATCGTGCAGAGAAGTCACGGCTGTCTCGAAAATGTTTTCTTCTTTTTTGCCCTTCTCCTCAAAGTACCCGAGTCCTGAAAACTCATCAGATAACTCCAAACCTTTCAGACTCAAATCTCCATCTTCCTTCCCTTGAAACCCGGTATCTTGCTCCAAAGAGAATCCAGAATCCATCTTCTTGCTTGCCTTATCTTCACCAATCTCCTTAAGCTCACCAGGTTCCTTGACTACATTCTGATGTGGGAAAACAAAGTGGCCAGACATGTATAAAGGATGAGATGCCTCTGCTTCGTAACGAGCAACTTCCTTATCATCCTCTTTCGAGTCAACTTGTTTGGGACCAGGAGAAGCAGCATAAGCTGAAGCTGTAAGTGAAACAACTTCCCAATCATTACCACGAGTAGTGTTCTCACCAGCTGCATCCTCTCTGTCAGCCATTGTTACTACAAAATATAGACAATGAACTATTGGTCAAAACAAGTCAAGAACACACAATACATAAGTAACAATGAATATGCTACACAAGATAAATTTATTCATCTACTTAGAATCTGAAATCTATACACCATACTGCACAAAACTCGATCGACTCGTAAATTACAAATACAAAAACCTTCAAACCAAGCAACATACGCAACTAAATCAAATTCAATCGAAACCCAGACTAGAGCAAAACAGATTAATATACACAAACAGACGAAGGATCGGATTATACTTACAGAGTAAAAAGAGAGATATCGAGAGAAGAGATCTGAAGCGATAAGATCAAATAATGGAGGAGGCGAACGAAGACGATGATGATGATGATATGATGGTGATGATACGATTGGAACCAAAACCGTCTCGATATCTCTGCAGAAAATATTTCTCCCTATTTATTTTCTTTTTGTATAAAAATCACATAAGAACTCTTCTGAGACGCAACATAGGACCGGAAACTGGGGACACCGGTTATATTTACTGCACTAAACTTTAGAGTATTACCGGCTGTAGCAGGTAATCTAAATGGATAGAATTTAATGATTGACTGTTTCCCGATTTACTTAATTCTGAATTTAAGGCTGTGAATGGTGTTTATATCGCATGGTCGCGATTAGCCTAATTGCTTGGTATGATTACTATTCACGGTATCATTATTTTGCACCATATTTTATACAGCCTCGGCCCAACATATATAAAAGCCTATGGGCAAAAAAACTTTTTTTTATCCTTTTTTATTATAATTTTTTTTGTCAGCAATTTTTTAAAAAAATCTCCAAAAGAGATTCTTCAAAAAATTTCTAATACTTCAAATTTAGGGTACTTCAAAATTTTCAAATTCTTCAAATGTTTTGCTTTAAAATTGTAAGCATATTTATTCCATAGTGTATATTTACCGTACTTCAATTCTGCATTCTAGTAGTAATTCCCCTGTCACCCCATTCACACCCTGAATATTGGTTGTTTTTTTTTTTTTTTTGTTCAACAGCCCTAAATATTTGTTTACAGATATATGTGAAATTAGATTTGATATATACAAATTTTGAATTTACAGATACAATACATAGGTTATATACAACAAAAGAAATATATATTTCTCCCCACGAAATTATATCACTATTTTTCTAATACTTCATATCCAGCACCCCATTGTTTCATTCTCTCCGAAGCTTGTTCCACCTGAGAAGATGTAAAATTCAAAGAATTTGTTTCATTGCAAAATCAATATTTTTATGTTTTGGTTTTTATTCTGTGATAAAACTTGACAGCTTGTACCTCTTTGTTCCAGTTTGTTATGTATATCATGTACACAAGGATAAGTGTTTGAAGAGTAGTCCCACATATCATACCAATCCAAATCCCCTTAAAATATTAAACCACAAAAACTAATTTCAGCAAACCAAACCTATAATCAAATGTAAGACCGGTTAAGTGAATGCTTTACCTGCACGCCAAGATTTGTTTTATAACCTAGAAAAAACCCTAGAGGTAAACCCATAGCGTAGTAACAAAACAAGTTGATATAAGCCACCGATGCTTGCCATCCTCCTCCCACCGCAACTCCTGCTCAATACACAACAACTTCATTACCAACATTTTCAAGAGTCATAAGGTTTAATTATTGTGACGTCTCGAGAAAATTCTTAATTACCAGATATAACCGGTTGTAAACTGTTGAGAATCATCGTTAAACCGAGAAGGTAAGCAAGATCAGCTACGGCTTTTCTCATCTGTTCGCTCTCCGTAAAAATTATGGCAAACTCATCTTTTGTTATGAGAATTATAATTGCACAAATTACTCCGATCAGAAGAGACTGGATGGACGTAACGATCACCGAGTATTTTGCTGCTCGTGGATGTCCCGAACCTAGCTCATTCGACACCCTAACACTGAAGATACATCGCATAAACCCATCATTCTTTAAAACGACAAAGATTGATTTGATTTTTTACCTTATAGCTGCATTGATTCCTATGAACAACATTCCTTCCCATCCATTAATATTCATACTGAGAGAATGAGAAATGTTTTCAGCAGAAATCAAACAAAAAGGTAAAATCTTTGACATTGTGAAGAGGTTTATGGCTAACCAGATTGAGAGAGATCCAACGGCTATAACAGGGTCCTCAAGATGGCCGGTTAATACAATGATTGTCATGAAGTACCAAATCTCAAGACAAAGCATAACCGCAGAGGCAATGGACAGTTTCAAAAATGGCCAAACGTCTTTAAACGCTAACCAAGAAAGCCCGTGCCAACCATCTTTACACCACCCGACCACATAAATAACCTGCCCGATCGCGATCCCCCAAGCCGATATATCAAATGCAGCAGCTGCCCCGACTAGTCCCCAATTGAAAACGTTTATGAAGAGATAGAGGATGACTATGTGAAGAGTCAGCGCGACGAAACCTATCCAGGCCATGAACCCAACTTTGCTCTGTGATTGAAGAAACTTCTGAGTGGGAAAATTGATGGCAAGGGCAAACATTTGAGGAATGATATGTGCTGTGAATTTGCCAGATATTTCTGCGATTTCGGGTTCTTGGCCAAGCAAGAGGAGAAGAGGAGTGGCGTAGACATAGAGCGGGAGCAAGCAAACAGAAGTTCCGATAAGGATAAGCCAAGAACGCTGCATATAAACGCCTAACATATCGATTTGTCCCGCTCCAAACGCTTGTCCGCATAGAGTTTCCAACGCACTCGCCATTCCTAGCTGCAGTTTTCTTGAAAAGTTAAGAGGAACACACAAGAAACAGAGGAGATGGTTATATTAGTTACCAAGAAACCGAAGGAGAAATTGGAGACGACGGAGAGAGAGATGGCGACAGCAGAGAGCTCGAGATCACCGATATGACCAACGAAGATGCTTGTGAAAGAGTTAATACCATAATTGCAAAGAATGTTAAAAGCTATCGGCGCAGCGATTTCCCAAAGCTTAAGGGATTCGACCATACAGACGAGTTTAGCATCTCCAAAGCTTTCAATGGGAGGAAAATCAGCGTCTTGTCCTCCGAGAAAAGTTGAGGGTGCATGGTGAAGCTTGGACGTCTGTTCTGTTTCAAAGACACAGACTTTGACGAGAAGCGGAGAGGATGGAGTGCTATCGACGGCATCATCGGCTGGTGGTTTTCCGGCAGAGGATGAGGATAGTCTCTCCTCTTTAACCGGGATTTCCATCTTTATTTATCTAAGTGGGGAGGATTGGAGAAGAAAAAAAAATTGAAGCAAAGAAAATTTTATATGGGTTTTAAGATTTACATTCTTTTGTTTGGTCTTCTTTTTTTGTTCTGGTTTGCCTATGATTTAGCTGAGCCGTGGAGAGGAAGAAGAGAGAATCTCGCACTCCATTGAGAAAAATGCAATGAGATTTTCGTGACCGTTAATGTATTTAAAAGTGCCGACCTGGTTTGTTAAATCTTAATTTTTTTTTTTTAACAACAATCTTGCTTTATTAATTAATCAAAATATTCGTGTTGTAGCACAAGGCTAATACAAGGTGGAACATGACTATAAAGAACAGAACTAGTAAGTGAGGATATAGCTTGATGTGCAAGAATATGAGCCGTTTTGTTGTTTTCACGTGAAATCCAAGCATATTGTACCGAGCAGAATCGCGAGGCTAAATGA
>OVAP01004810.1:0-13923 GCA_900406295.1 Aurinia saxatilis | reverse complement strand
ACCTTGGTTTGGATTAGATTATAAGTTCTTAACATAGTTCTTCTCTAAGGTATTCTTAAAGCTTTGTTTAGGTTTGGCCACCTTANCATTAGTTTACAGTGGAAACCTCAAAAACCAATATTTGCATTTATTTAGAATTTAATTAGACTAGTTGCATATTATTTTCGGTCCTTGTGGGATTCGATCCTTAAGTACTATAGCTGATAAGTTGCTGTGCACTTGCAGTTAGAAATACATAGGGTAAAACTTTGTGTATCAGCGGCCAGGAGACTAGGCCCGGAGACCAAAGGACCCAAACCATTCGAAAGCCAAAAAATTTGTGGAAAATCTTCCCAGAAGTCCCCTAGAGATAATAAGGCTTTCGAATAATTTGGGTCCGTTGGTCTCCGGGCCTAGTCTCTTAGCCGCGACAAATGGACTTTGTTACTTTGGTTCTCGAGAGTCTTCTGGATTTTGTTAAAGCCAAAAAATTTGTGGAAAATCTTCCCAGAAGTCCCCTAGAGATAATTTTTGATCCAGGACATCTTGTTGAATCTTCTGTTGTGCATTAGCTTCTTCCCATTGCGTGTAATCCCATAGTGCTCTGTTTATGACATTTGGTATAGCGATTTGTTTCGAGTTGAACACTTTTTCATTGCGCATTTTCCATATGGACCATGCTATGAAAGGGTATAATGGAGCTTTCTTTGGTTCCACTTCGTTTATTTCTATCAGGGTTTCAAAGTTTTGTGATGGAGTATTTGTTTCAAGAACTTCACCTGGAATTTGCGTTATTGGAGCTAATTCCCATATCTCCTTTGCTACCCTGCATTTAAATAAAGCATGGTTTATTGTTTCCTCTTCTTCATGGCATAAGGGGCATTTTCCTAGTTTGATAATGTTTCTTCTCTTGAGTGCTGTAGCCACTGGTAACGCTTTGTTAATTATTTTCCAGAGGAAATGCTTTAATTTTGCTGGAATTATGAAGCTCCAAATTTTGTGACTGATGTTGTGGTCCTGATGGTCCAAGCTTTCTTGTTGTGAATTTTTTCCTTTTCTCACCAGGTGATACCCTGATTTAACAGTGTAATCTCCATTTTCCGAGAATTCCCAGCTTAGTTGGTCCATTTTACTCGTTTTGCTTGGATATATCTTCTTAATATATTGGATGTCCTGCGGGTGAACCCATGAGTTTTATTTCTCTTCATCCCAGTGTGTGGTTCCTTCAATGAACAGATCTTTAACTCTCATGTTTCCATCTGGGGCTTCATTCGTGCTTCTGACCGGTCTTGGATACTCTGATTTTATCCAATTGTCCTTCCATGGGTGTATTAGCTTTCCATTACCAACAATCCATTTCACTCCCTTCTTTACAAGCGAGATTCCTTGGTATATACTTTTCCAGACGTAACTCGCTGTACATTTATATTTTGCTTCAAGTAAGGAGGTTTTCCTGAAATATTTAGCTTTTAGTACCTTGGCCAGTAGTGAATTTGGGTTTTGTAATATTCGCCAACTCTGTTTTGCCAGGAGTGCAATGTTGAAATCTCGTAAATCCCGGAAGCCTATACCTCCTTGTTTTTTTTGAATTTGTTAGCTTGGTTCATGAAATCCAAGGAATACTTGATTTGGTTTTTGAGGAGCTCCACCAATATTTCCTTATTGCTGACGTGATTTTTGCGATTAAGCTTCTTGGTAATAAAAAACAACTAATACAGTAGGTAGGTATCGCCATAGCAACTGCTTTGATCATAATTTCCTTACCCGCTGTAGTTAGTAGTTTTGAGTACCAGCTTTGAACTTTTGCCAAGATTCTTTCCTTAATGAACGCGAAAGTGTTATTCTTACTTCGAGCAACCATATCTGGCAAACCTAAGTATCTACCAAAATTTCCAGTTTCTTTTATTCCAAGTATGTTCTTGATAGATACTTTTAATTCTGGAGATATACCTTTCCCGAAGCAAATAGCTGTTTTTGGAAGTTTACTTCCTGGCCAGACATCGCCCCATAATCCTTTAAGATTCCTAAGACTGTTCTTGCTTCATCCTCATTGGCTTGGCAAAATAAAATGGAATCGTCAGCAAATAGCATATGAGAGATTGAGGGACCATTGTTACTTGCCTTAAAACCATGTAGCTTCTCATGGGCAATTTGGTTTTTAATCAACAATGACAAACCTTCCGCGCATATTAGATATAAGTACGGTTAGATTGGATCACCTTGCTTGATACCTCTTGTGGGAGTGATTTTCCTTGTTGGTTGACCGTTTATGAGCACCGGATATGTGACAGTTGATATGCAGATTTTGATCTATTCACACCATTTCGAATGGAAGCCCAGTTTCTCCATCATATATATCAAATAACTTCAATCTACTTTATCAAATGCTTTTGCTATATCTAATTTAAGTGCTATATACTGGTTCTTCTGCCTTTTGGTATGTAATGAATGCATAAGCTCATGCGTTATGATGATATTATCTGTAATTAGTCTTCCTGGTATAAATGTCGATTGGTTGTCCGATATTATTGTATGGATCCATGGTTTAAGTCTATTTGCTAGTATCTTGGAGATTATTTTATATGCTATGTTACATAGACTTATGGGTCTGAAATCCTTAACCTCCAGGAGATTTTCCTTCTTGGGGACGAGACATATATGTGTTTGGTTGATCTCAGGATCTAATTTACCATGGTCAAAGAATTCCTTTACATGTTGACTTACCTCTTTGCCGATGATACCCCAGTGATGTTTGTAGAATCCGCTATTGAATCCATCAGGGCCCGGGGCCTTATCCGGATACATTTGGTTAACAACTTGGAGGATCTCTTCATCAGTTATCTCTCTTATTAAGTAAGTGTTAATTTCGGGTGTGACTTTTGGTTGGATGGGTGGCAGATTAGCGGCATTTTGCAGGATATTTGATGGGGAGTGTTGGAAATTGAATATTTCTTCAAAGTAGTTGCATATGATTCTCCTAATATCTTCATTCTCATGCCAGATTCTCCCCTCATTGTCTTGTATTAAAGAGATTCTGTTGAAATTTCTCCTCTGTTTTGTTTTAGTATGGAAGTATTTTGTGTTCTTGTCACCTTCTCTTAACCATAACGCCCTGCTTTTAGTTCTCCAGTATGCTTCTTCTTGCTGGTATTGTTTTGCTAATCTCTTGTTTATATCAGCTATCTTTGTGTCAGATGCTCCTTTGTTGTTTTGTTCAATAGCTCTGTGTAGTTGTTCTTTTAAATCTTCTATTTGAAGTTTCGAGTTAGGTTTCTCCTTGGCCTTCCATTTTGACAGGTTAATTCTACATCTTTGTAGTTGCTCATGGAGTCTGGGCTGAGGTGAGGTTATAGAATTGTCTTGCCACGTAGCCGAAATAACATTCTTTATCTCTGGAAGTCCGTTCCATCTATTTTCATATTTAAAAAGTTTGGTACCTTTCCAGGGTTTTTTTCCGATTGTCAACAGGATCGGTCTATAATCTGAGCCTCCCCATTTTAGTGCTTTTAGTTGGGCGTCTGGAAACATATCCTGTCATTCCGCATTTGCAACAGCTCTGTCAATTCTGGACTTGATGGTATGATTATGCCTTCTGCCCGTCCATGTGTATTTTCCTCCGATCATCTTCACATCGTGCATTCCGGTTTCTGCAAGAAACTTCCGAAAGTGAGTAAAAGTGTAATCAGCTCTCCGTATGCCACCCTTTTTTTCTTCATTGTCTTTAATGTCATTGAAATCGCCCAATATTACACGCGTGTTCCCTCCACTAGTACCTGCTTGAAGTTTATTTGCTAACCAGGACCATTGTTTGATCTGTTGTTTTCTAATTGGGTGCCCATATATATAGTACAAACTAAAATACATATTATCATTTCTAATATGCAAGTGCGTGAGGTAGATACCGTAATTTTTTTACAACAAAACATTCTACCTCCTTTTTCCAAAATATAGCTAATCCCCCGCTAAGGCCTACTGGGGGAACTAAGTAGCTTTTATCATAGCCCGGTACTAATTTACATTTTCTACAAACACGTTGTTATTCTTAGTTTCTATGAGGAATATAATATCAGGATTTTGAGCTTTCCTGATATCTTTTAGTAACGGAATTGTCAAGGTATTCCTCAACCCTTGACAATTCCAATGCAGAATCCTCATTGATCCTGGGTCGATGACCCCTCCTGAGTCATCGACCCTTCTCCAGTCCAAGAACCGGTTCTTCTTTGTCTTCTTGCTGGACTCACGTCTTCCGGCTCATGATCTTCAGCTTTTCTTTTATACCCTCGCGAAGACGAGGACCCTTCTTCTCTGATAACTATCGGTCCCGCGAATGAGCTTCCTGGAAGTTCAGTGACTGCTCGGCCAATCCCCGGGATGGTACTGTCTTGGTCAATGTCTTCGATGATCCGAATGAACGATCGCCTTCCTTGGTATCTTCCTAAATCCATATGATGTGGATTTTCTGGTACAATCTCTCAGAAAGGGTCTGTTTGATCTTGTGTGTGTTACTCTTCTACTTCATCTTCCATATCTTCTTGCGGGTTGTAAAGAGCTGCTGGGCCTGGGATGGGGACATGGGAACTTGACTGGCTTGAGCTTTGCCCCATTTGCATTTCCCTGCATAAATTTATATCATGATCTAGCGCTCCGCAGCCCCTGCAAAACTTTCTGAGACGATCATAAGTGAACTCGAGTAGAATCGGTGGTTCATCCGGGAAAAACTCAACAAACCGAGCAAAGACCAGCTTCTGGTTCACTGATATACGAACTTTAACCCAAGCCTCCGGTGGTCTATTTCCCCCTGTTTCCTTAACATTAAAATCCATAGCTTCGATGCCTAACGAATTCCCAATCTCCAGTATAGCTTGACCATTTCTATAAGCGTACGGTAAGTTATAGATGCGTACCCAGAAAGCAATGGTTTTGAGGAAATCAGGGTTTTGTCGATTAGACCATCGATCGACAACAATCGTCCAATCTTTGAAGTTCCACGGCCCACCTTCTAGCACCGCTATCATTCTGTGCTCCTCTGGGAAGAAAAACTGGACAAGCCCTTCATTTGTGGTTTGTGCTTGAAGACGGCCCGCCAGTTTCCAAACCTCCGACAGTACTGTCTTCATTGGTCTCGGCCGGTGAAAGTTTGGATTGAGACATCGGACGATGAGGTTCAGCTCTTGATTCCGCGCCGATTGCCTATGGGTTTCTTGCCTCAGCTGAAGAACAGGCTGTTGAGAACCAATGGTAAGTCTCTGCATGGATTCCCAAATTGACCGATCCATTCTCGAACAGGTAGAATCGATATAAGAAAAAGAGACAAAGGCTAGATGAGAAAAGATGTTGAAGTTCGAATGAAAAGGGAATCTATTGATGAGAGAGTCAATTGAAGATAGAAATCAATGGAAGATTGATTGGAGAGAGTGATCAGTTGAATGGATTCGATTGAAGAAACCGAAATCGATCGGATCTGCAAACGCACAAGGCGTATGAAAGCCCTAGAACTCTGGGGAGAAAAGGGAAAATTTAATTTTCTAAAGTCCAAAAAATGTATAAAACTTCATATTTTTAAAAAATTGACTTGGTATACAATATATGAAGACAGCGTGGGAGACACAAGTGTTGATTATCGTGTTTGACCGTTACTTGTACGATATGCACATGACGTGGCACAGTAGAGGCGCATTGTAAAGGGAGTGAACTAACCTGCGCCAGGATAAATGATCTGACGTGGGTGATAACAAGCAGCACCGGTCCGTATGTATCCGAAAGATCTCAAAAACATTGATCTGTGTTGAACAATGATCGGCGGAGGAAGGGTTTACTGGGGGAGGAAGGCGGATAACGAGATGGACGACGGTGGATCTAACGGCGTCGTTGTCATCTTCGCCTGGAGCTCCATTAACGACAACAATCTCGGAAACTTTCTTCATCTCTACTCTTCTCTCGGTTGGAATTCGCTTGTTTGCCGAGCTGATTTTCTCACTGCGTAAGTTCCTTGAGTTTAATTTCAAGATGCTTTTCGCTTGTAGCTAGCAAGAATCACTGGTTTGTTAACAATCTTTTGCTCCTTAGGCTTTTCTTCAGATAGATTTTGATTGACTTGGATATGGATGAGAATTTTGTTTCTGAATTCAGGTTTTTTTTCGTTTTCCACCATGTACAAACTCTGAATAATTCCATAGCTAGCTATTAAATATTCCACTTTTGATACTGTTATTCTTGGAGAATCTGTTTTAGTAGCTTCTGCTTTTGTCTATGTTTTCAGGTTTTACCCGGAAATGGCTCTCTCTCTTGCATTTCACCTTCTTGCTGAACTCGTTGAGGTAGCTTCTACCGTCTGATACTTTCTCTGCATGCTATGTTGAATAATTATCAAAGATTGTCTTGCTGGTTGGTGTATTAATTTATGTCCATGGTTCAGGAGCTAAAGGCCAGACCATGTCCCGTGATCTTTCTAGCTTTCTCTGGGGCTCCCAAAGCGTGCATGTACAAAGTATTACAGGCAAGTTTTAAAGGGTTCAAACTTTCATCTGATTTGTCTTCACCATGTTATGTTTTTTGTATATAAAAGTTACCAAAAATATTGTACAATGCAGGTGGTCATGGGTGATTGTGAAGCTCAAATTCATGCGGTGAGAACTGTGTCCTGTACAGATTTAATTTTTTAAGAACTTAAATTTCATATTCATTTACTTTGGGAACCTTTAATTCTATCTCAACTCATTTGATATTTTCCAATTTCTAAAGGATGACAGCCAGTTGGTTAGAACCTGTCTTTCTGGACATGTCTACGACTCTGGCCCGTTGGATTTTACAAGTGATTTGAACGCTAAATTCGCCCTACACCCCTCCATACGGCGAATGGCTGGGCCTTCAAAACTTGTATCTTGGATGGCCAAAGGGATTTCTTCTGGGCTCGATGGTTTATATCTTACAAGATTTGAAACCCAACGCAGTGAATATTGGCAAGCCCTATACTCATCGGTTGTAAGTTTCCAATGAACTTCTATACCTTATCTGATTTTGGCTTCTCAGTTTTGTACTTCAGAAGATAACTTTTCCTTCTGTTTCCCAGGAAATTGGGGCTCCATATCTCATTCTATGCTCGGAGAATGATGACCTTGCTCCTCACCAAGTTATTTCGAGCTTCACTCATAATTTGCAGGAACTGGGAGGACAGATTAAGGTTGTCAAGTGGAAAAATTCTCCTCATGCAGGTTAGTCAGGACATATAACATGTAATGGTTATGAAAATGTTTATGATAATGGTTAGTCTTGTGTCCTTGACAGAGCTTATAATTTTGATTCTCAATGCTACAAATGTGAACTTATTTGTCTTGTTGCTCCTCTCTTTCTTCAGAACACTACACGCATAATTCTATTCAATACCGAGCTGTTATCTCCAACTTTCTTGAGAAGGCCATGTCAGTTCACTTACAGAAAATCAGGCAGCTTGGCGAAAGAGCTCGGACGCATGACGAGATCTCTGAGTTAATATGTGATCTTCAGAAAGTAGCTGTGAACTCTAACCAAAGCCTAAGAAAAGTGGCCACTGGGCCAAGTGACCACTTTTTCTTACCCAGCTCAGCGCCGTATCAAAGCAACAACAATAATAACTATCCATCATCTACAGAAGAAGAGCAGAGAGAAAGATCCTCCTTCCGCCCCCTCCAACCAACGAGCATAAATGCACATAGCGTTCTCGGGCAATTTCTGTTCGACTCATGTGTTCCTAAGAACATTGAAGGCTGGGATATCAGATTTGGGGGTTCTCTCAATGGTCAACCATACGCCACTTCCTCCTCCCGCAAGAACTCAAATCTTGGTTTCAAGAAACGCGTCCTCCGTTCAAGACTATGAAAATGGGGAAGACCGAGCAAGGTACTTGCAATGTGAACGAAATGGGAAGTCGTAGAAATATTTAGAAAAGGAGAGGGTGCATAGGATGCGAAAAGGTGTAAATAGAGTGACGGTTACTACGACCTAACATACTTGAGAGATTTTCGAATGTTGTGAGTAGTGCACAAGTATCAAAATAAGTCTGTAGATAGACATCTTTTACTTGTGTTAATAAAACAACGATGTAATATGTATAACTATTGTAGGGAAAACGGTCATTTAATTCCCCAAATATCTTGACTGAGCGAATTTATTTTTCAACTATTGTCTGTTCACATTAATTTCCGAAGTTGTGTTTGACTTTTTAAATCAAAGACTTTCTTTTAATTTTAATAATAAAATATTAATATTTTAATAAAAATATTAATATTTTAATAAAATAACAATAATTTTTTTTAAAAATCCAAAAATCCGAAAAATAAGAATTTTTTAATAAAAATGCAAAAAAGTTTTTAAAAACTCTTAAAATTTTCTAAAATTTACAAAATAATAATTATTGAGTTATTAATTTTTTTTATCATCAATATTAATTTTTAAGCGAGAAATTTTCAAAATATATATATTTTATAATCGTTAAAATTTTAAAATTAATAAAGACATTTTTGGATTAATTGATTATTTTGAATAATTAGCCAAAATATTTTGGATTTAGGTTTAAATAACTATTTGGATTATTTATCTAAAACTACTTTTTTATCCAATCTACCATTTCAGATTATTTATTTGAAAATACTTATTTATCTGAACTACTTTGGATTAATTGAGTATTTTAGATTAATTATCTAAAAGCGCTTATTTAACCTAATTATTTTGGATTATAATTGAAAATTTTGTTAGAGTATAGCGTTTTAGAGCTAAGTGTTTACTAAAATTATAGGGTTTATGATTCAATTAGGGTTTATATGACTTTAGATTTTACGGTTAAACCCTTCTAGAGTTATAGTTTATGATTTAATAACTGCTACTATGTATAATTTTTAGGGTTCGAGGTTTTAGATTTTAGAGTTTTGGGTTTGTTAGGGGTGAAACCACTTTCTGATATTTACGATTTTAGGAATGAATAACCCTAAAACCTTATAAATAGTTTACACAAAAAAATAACATTTTTGAAAAAATTATTGTTTAGAAATTAAATATTGAATAATAATTTTATTTTTTATTATAACTCAAATATTATTCATTAATTAGAACATTTTAATTTTTAAAAAACTTTTTAAAAATTATTTTGGAAATTATTTGGATTTTTTAAAATATTATTGTTATTTTTATTAAAATATTATTATTTTATTAAAATATTAATATTTCATTATTAAAATGAAAGGTTAGACTTTTTGAGTCTTTGATTTTAATAGCTTCAGGAATTAATGTGAGCATACAATAGTTGAGGAATAAATTCGCTCAATCAAAATAGTTGGGAAATTAAATGACCATTTTCCCCACTATTGTATGTTATTATTATAGCTCGAGACTTTGTTTATTTGTTATATTTATCACTATTGTATGTTATTATTATATCTCGAGAAAAGAAAGATCCGACCGGTACCCACGGTAAAGAATTGCCGGTAACCGGTCAGAAAGCCAAATGGTGGAGACAGTGGTTTCTTAGTTTTGAAGAGAGAAGGCAGCGAAAATATAGAGAAGGAGCTCTTTTGTTGGTGTTAGCTTTGTAGGAGCTCTTGGTGTGTGTTTGTTAATATCTCTAAAATAAAGAGAATAGAAACAAGAAAATGTATCTTTCGTCAATCTTGAGCTGCGTGTATTTATCACTATACATATGTAATATGTATCACCATTGTATGTTATTATTATAGCTCGAGAAAAGAGGGAAAGATCTGACCGGTACCGATGGTAAAGAACCGCAGGTAACTGGTCAGAAAGCCAAATGGTGGAGGCAGTGGTTTCTTAGTCTTGGAGAGAGAAGGCAGAGAAAATACAGAAAAGAAGCTTTTTTGTTGGTGTTAGTTTGTAGAAGCTCTTTCCTTGATGTTAGTTTTCTTAATTTCTCTAGAATAAAGAGAATAAAAACAAGAAAATGTAACTTTCGTCAATCTGGTTACATTGTGTTAATATAACAACGATGTTAAAACCACAAAAAAAAAAAAACAACGATGTAACAAATTTCATTTGCCTTCGACCCTTTTAAATGAGATATTAAGTATGAGTTTCTACCGTACTACTCCTGAATAAGTGATTCCTTTTTATCTTCTAATTGTCTTATTCTCGACAAGGAACTATTGATTTATGTATATGTGCTAATCGTAAGAGGCGTAGATCTTTATGAATCTTATATTTTTAAAGCTTATGTTACAATGAGAGGGAGAGAGAGATTTGGTTAAACGATGTTCATAGTTTGAGTCATCATTGACATGAACTCTTCCATGTTAACCTGTCCATCTCCATCTGCATCAACAGCTCTGACCATCCTCTTACAGTCCTCTAAGCTACACCTTTCCCCGAGCTTCCTCAGAACTGCCATCACTTCCTCTGCGCTTATCTTCCCATCGCCATTCAAATCGAAAGTCCAGAAAGCATTTCGTATATCCGTAGACCGACTCCCTCCACTTCTCTTGTGCGCCTCTATAAACTCCCTGAAGTCAATAAAGCCATCACCGTCCAGATCCACGGCCTTGAAGATTTTGGGCACGTCCTCGATCGCCCTCTCTTGTCCTAAAGCTCTCAGCACAACTTTGTATTCGGTCTGAGAGATTTTCCCATCTTTGTCGGAGTCAAATCTGTTAAAAACACGTCTCAGCTCGTTTATCGTAGGCTGAGAGACACCTCCTGATCCGGGTGAAGACAGGCCCGAGGATTGTCTGTCTCTAGAAAACATCCTTGAAGGCTTCCTCAACATCTTGTTCTTAGAGAGCTTGTACTGAAGCTCAAGAAAGCTAACGTTTGACATATCTATCGTATTTGATCACGTAGGCCCTTGATCTCACCATATATATAGGGTTCATTTGTGCCTGCTGCACAAGGGAAAGAATATATGAAGAAAGAGAAACTTGGAGATGAAGAAACATGTGGCTTTATTCTCGTCAATTCTGAGAGAGAGAGAGATTCGGGAATGAAGAGGATAAGATCAACAAGGAACAAGATTTGTGCCAAGGGAAAGAATATATGTTAATATTGTTGGGACCGAAAGTTAGAAAAAAGTTCTATTTCTTCCACTTTTGGAATCTGATGCCACAGTTGTTTTGTTCTCTCTACGCTACTTGTTTTTAATTCTAGGATGAAAAATATATTTTTTTTGTCACAATAATATTATTCAAATAACGTCAAGGCATGAAAAAGAATCTAATGTCGAATAAAATGATACCAGTTCTTGATGTATCTTATGTAGTATAGAAGGGTTAAAGGGTTACACTTTTCAGCAATATCTAAGAAGCTGTCATGTATCCCTTTCAATTAATGCTAAAAACATTTTTTTACTACTAAATCTTAATAATTAGTTTCTCGTAGTTTATAGATAACTAATTAGTCATTTTGTTTTAATAAAAAACAATAGTTTAATTCTCCAAATCCATATTAACTGAAATTCACAACAATGTAAAAAATAAGATATTGTAAAGTTGAATGTAACTAACTATAATGAGATTAAAAAACTAAAAAATTGAATAAGAATAGGCTCATAAAATTTTGAGAGAATGACAAATATATCCAACTTTACATACCTACTAACCACATATAACAACACCCTTTTTTTAATCACATATATCAATATTTTTTTATTTTAATACCATTATACCCTTCATTTACCAAAGCTATTTTTCATTATAAATGATATATTTGTTAAGGTTTAGGATTTAGGGTTAAACTCTTACAAACTTAATGTTTAATTTTTAATAACTATTAGGGTTTAATTGTTAGGATTTAGGATTTATATTTTAGGAGGTTAGGGTTTATTAGGGGTGGAAAGACTTTTTAGGGTTTAGGGAGTGTGTGTGAGTTGTTCATTTCAAGAATAGGCCGGATTCACCCAGTGGCACTATAACTAGGAAAAGTGCCTAATCCCGCGAATTACTTCTGAATAAAAAAAAAACCATATTTGCGGTACGCACATCAGATGTTGGGTATCTTACTGCACAACTCCTTATTTATGTGGGGGCCATAAATGTTTTAATAATATTTGTTGTGATGTTCATGAACGATTTAAAATATTCCACAGATTTTAGTCTGTGGACCATTGGGGATGGGATTTGTTTTTTTTTATCTGATCTCTTATAAATTTGTGTATGTTTTTTTTGAAATGGAATCCACGATGAATTTTATTTCTATTTAAACCCTAAACCCTAGACCTAAACCTTAAAATCCCATAAATAATTAATATTTAAATAGAAGTATTTTAGACTTCTTACAANCACTCTCCATGGAATGACATGTGGTTGTCTATGAGAATGTCACATGTCCTCCCCTAAAATTAAATGACAACTTAATTAATAAACAATAATTTAATTAATTAATGACATTTAAATAAATTAACATATATATATATATATATATATTTCTAGCAAGCCATATTTGAATAGAATTATAAGAATTATTGCAAAATTAAAACACAATTAAGATATAGACATCAGTGCGACGGTGCACATAACTAATTTGAATTGTCCTCAACTTTAAGATATTAAATAGTAACGCACAAAAATAGCAATGGTTGCAGGATTTATGAAACTAGAAAAATACTTAACGAATAAAACCCGTGAAACTGAAGAAGAGAAGTTTAATGACAACCCGACTCCAGTAACCCCTCTCTCCTCTTCACTAATTAATTTCACCGGTAAGACTCCCCTCCCTGAAATGATTTCCAAATCATGGAGTAGCCGTTTCCTTTGATTATTGAAACCCCCAATTATAGACTCTTAATTTATGCTCATAGTTTTATTTTCTCAGTACTATAAATTATGCACCGCCCGTCATAACCCCACGTCCCCTTGAAAATCGAATAAAACTGGTTTTTTTAATGAATTTGCGGTGGTGCGTGTCTTCGCTCTCTTTAACATATCTCCTAACATGGCAGAGGTTCGGGTAAATTTGTTTATTTTAATGCTCATTGGTAAGAAGAAGAGGACAAAGAATCAAGAGATTGTAGAAGACGAAGCAACATCATCGAGACACGAGAGGAAAAGCAGTGTCGCCTTCAAAATCATAGAAGAACTAATTCATGAATCTAAAGATGTTTTTTTACCGACAAAACATGTGGTGGAAGAAGAGAAAGAAGTGGTTACGATAAGAGATGTGGTGTTTAAGAACGAAAAGAGTAAAAGCGGTAAACTGAAATCGAATATAGTGATGAAGAAGTTGAGGAGTTACAAGAAGAAGCGGAAGATGACGAAGATGTAAAAGGGAGAAGAAAAAGAAGATATAGAATTGGGATGAAGAATAAGGGTATGGTACGGAAGTTTCGAGTTTGTATTATGAGGATAGAGTGGAGAGTGAGTATTCCGAAGGAGATAATGTAAGTTCAAATCCACCATTGTCAGAAAGTTGTTGTGAAGAAGAGATTGATGGAGGAAGAGATAGGGAAAGGGATATGACGAAAGTGACTGGTCTGATTGTGATTGTTCTTACTGGATCGCTAAGTGGGAAAGTGTTTGATATTGGTCGGACATTGTCTTCATGTCTGATTCTCACACATCTATGCTCCAAACCTGTGCAAGATCACATAGCACCCGTTTTTCATACGTATTGCACCAGCGACGAGACATTGGTGCTTCAATAGATCATGAAAATTTCAGAAGCCGACCACCTTCAAGCGCTCGCAAACACTAATCTCAAACTTCTAGGTTTAACCTTTGATAAACCCTATATATGTTTCTTTGTTAATACATACATGTTTTTCATCATTTCTCATGTCCTGAATTTAATTTAATCTTTATATATCAAACAACACTTGTTTGAAAATAGAACAGAGTGTTCTTTATCTATTTTTTATAATAAAGTTGTCTATTTTATAAAATGCAAAAGAATTAAAAAATAGTCGACAATTAAAAAAAAAAAAAGAATTAGAAAATATTACTTAGCACTTACACCACTGAGTTTGTGGATTGAGAT
>OVAP01004809.1:0-13926 GCA_900406295.1 Aurinia saxatilis | reverse complement strand
GCAGTAGCTGAGCTGGAGGGAGTTTGGAGGATTCTAGAAGACTCTAGAAGAATCGAGAAGTTGGAAAAGGATATTGAATCTGCTTGTAAGCGGTTTAGTTGAAGATAATGTTGAGTTTATCTTTCCGGAGAAAAAATAGGAAGAGATAAACTTGGGGAAGAAATATTGGGATATTTCTTCAGTTAGGATCATATCTGATTCGGGTAGATTCAGGTGATTCGGTTGTTGGATCTCTATGTGGATAAATAGAAGATCCAATCCGTGGATAGGACTTTGACGCTTTGTAGAGCAAAAAGGAGCGAGAGAGTAAACTTGAGAGAAACAGAGAGTTTACTTGTTCTTGAGTGGTTCTTTGGATTGTGGATAGATCCAAAGAACATGTGAGGTTAGAGTTTAGTCATTCGAGGCAAGACAAACTTGTCGTTGAAGTGTCGTGTAACTTGTAGGTTACTACTAAACTTTAATATATTTTTCTTTGTAGAGAAAATCTCATGTGTCACTCTTTGTATTCGTTCTTGTGCTAGTACGATATCCATTTCAAAATCCGGTCATTGCGATGAAAGTCTCCACCGAAAATCTCACAAAAAATGGTGGTCAACCATTTTGTCAAAAACGAGTTCCAACATTTGGAACAGAGATGTCTCGGATGAGGAGCCACCTGGAAGGATCAGATTTCATCAACATAGAGAGATCAATGGGTCGTTAGGATCATAATCAAGGATAAACCAATCTCTTTTTGCTCGAAGATCTTCTCATATCATGTCTTCTTTTGAAACCTTTGATGACCGTTAGGTGAATATGGGCTACAGCCTATACAGACGAGGCCCAATTTAATTAAATTGCACAAAATTTAAGTTTGGTTCAGATGATCGAAATTTTGAGTTGATATCGGTTTCGTTTGGTTTGTTTGTTGGATTTTGTTCATTTATAACCGGACCTTCCGGGTTAATTCGTGTCCAAAGATGATTCGAGAGAAAATGAGAAACACGAGAGGACAAAGGCAGATGAGTCGAGAAATTTCGTATCAAATCTTCAACCTTCAAGATTTCTCCTTTCCCATGCTCACCTATATAATACCCGCTGCCCCCAAACTCGTAACTCAACAAACTCGAAACAAAAGATACATATTTGTATAATCTTTATACTTGTACAAATGGCTTCCACGCTCTCATTTGCATCGGCTCTATGTCCACCTTCCGCTCTATCTTCCTCTCCCGTGTTCAAATCTGCCTCACCATCCTCCATTGTGTTTCCACGGAGGATCCCGGGCGGGATTAGAGCTCAAGATCAGAGAGACAACTCCATTGATGTTGTTCACCAAGGACAAAAAGGGAATCAAGGGTCTAGTGTTGAGAAAAGACCTCAACGCTTAGCCATGGATGTTTCTCCTTTCGGTATGTTTACCTCGTATTACTCGAATGCTCTGTTTTTATTCTTTTCTCTGCTTCACTGAGACAATACCCTGTTTTCAGGGTTGTTGGATCCTCTCTCACCTATGAGGACAATGCGGCAAATGCTGGACTCCATGGACAGAATGTTTGAGGACGCTATGGCTATCCAAGGATATAACAAAGGAGGAGGATCTGGAGTTTCAGAGATTCGTGCGCCATGGGACATCAAAGAGGAAGAACATGAGATCAAGATGCGCTTCGACATGCCTGGTCTCTCCAGAGAAGACGTTAAAGTCTCTGTAGAAGATGACGTACTTGTTATAAAAGGAGAACAGAAGCAGGAAGATGGCAATGATACCTGGTCAGAAAGAAGCTTTAGCTCTTATGGAACACGACTTCAGCTCCCGGACAATTGCCAGAAAGACAAGATCAAAGCTGAACTCAAGAACGGTGTTCTCTTCATCTCCATTCCTAAAACCAAAGTAGAACGCAAAATCGTCGATGTTCAGATTCACTAGGAATTGATCAATGATTGTTTTCCTCCTTTTTATTGTTGACGGAGCTGCTTGTGTAGCAGTGTATGTATATATAGCCTACGTTTCTATGTAAGTAAAGTTTGATATAAGTAGAAGTTTGTTCTCCGTGTATATACAAGGCTACAAGCCTACGTTTCTCTATACCCCCCACTTAAGCAAAACTCTTTTCTAATTATTTTCCTTATTTGGTGATTATCGGTGCCTTACCATCAATTGAAAAACTAAAAATTTAACTTTATTTTGTTGTTTAGCTTAAGTGGATTTGATTAATTATTTTTGGTGAAAATTTAATCTTTATCATATGAACTTAACCTTTTTCAAATGCTACAGTTTTTTTCTTTGTTTATATATAAATAAGTATAAAAAAATCGACGCAGTTTTCAAATCATTTGTGAAGACCAAAGAAAATATATCATGAAAATTCTTCCTTGAATAATTTTATAAAAAAATAGGTATTCAAGTCTTGTTGTATATGGTGAAAGTCTTGAATTCACAAAAAATAGAAAAACAAAACAAAACTAAAAGCGAAATAATATGAATCCACCCTTGGTGATTTATAATTCTTTAAGCAAACAAGATCTAAGGGAAATCAGGGATCAGTGAGGAAAGACCGGGAGATGTTCAAAGAAGTCCGAAGATGTTCAGAAAAAATTTAGATTCAAAATCTAAGTCTGGGGAAGGAATAAGTTAGATCTATGAAGAAAGTGACTGGAAGTTGTGCCATCAACTGGTCCATTCTCTCTTGCGATTTTGCGACATATCTCGCATCTTCTTGAAAACACGGTAACCCTAAACACTTATAGCTCCACCGCTTAAATTTAGCCTTCTTACATTACAAACCTAGCGTCGTTTATCTTAGCTAATATTCAATGATAAGAAAGCACATGCTATAAACTTAAGTATGTAGAGAGTCAAATTTTGTTGAAGTTAAGATACTTGTAGGAGGAAGAGTTTTGGTGGAAGTATAAAGCGAGAGTCTCTGGGTAAGCTTATCGAGATGATAACCATGAAGTTGTAACCTCTAAGCCATGGTCAGAAGTAAGTGCATTCCTAAAATTTTAAACTTATTTTCCTTTTTTGGCCTCTTGTTTGTTCGAGGATGAACAAAGCTAAGTTTGGGGATTTGATAGGGGTGATATTTTACTGTTTTTAGTTTAGATTTTCGGTGTTTTTCTTAACAAAACCAAAGAATTTACGTATGAAACTAGTTATTTTCACATTTTTTTTGTTTTCAAAGTGTTTTTGTGGAAATAAGGTTATTTAGGTCACAAATGGGCATTATTCTCTAAGTTCAGCAATTCAGCATCACATGTTCGGACTCAAATGAAGTTGATGTGACTTTTGGATTGAAATGAAATTTGAAGGCAATCATGCCACATGTGTTAGCTACCACATGGGCTTGGAATTAAACCCGATGTCTTTCTGAAGCCCAAGGAGATTAAGGACCTTTCAGTTAAAGCCCACTAAGATCGATCGAATGGCTGAGGATAATCACGAAGAAGCTTCTGAACCTCACTAAACATAAGCCGTTTGCATTTAGTAGTCACTAGAATCAGTTAAAGATTCGGAGTATATTAAAAACGCATTTTTGGATAATGATTCTATAGAATCTCACCAGCATTCGATTGAGTCTTAAGGATAAATAAAAAAAATTGGATCCTTATCTCTGATTCATTTTCTGATTCTTCTCCACTCTTCTTCCCATTCGGCCCTCTCCAGTATAAATACCAGAGAGCCACGAGCAGAGAAAAGACGCCACTTTAGAAGCTTCTAGGCGAACCAACTCATTAGTTTTAATATTTCCCTTTTGTTCTTTATTGTTCTTTGGTTTCTATTTTGATTTGCTGTCAAAGGGAGAATTTTTCCTCTCTGTTTCATGCGATTTGGAGAATCTCCTAAACCCTTTTACTTTTATTTATATGGTAGCATTTCTTATTGTTTTCATGTGTTTCATAAGCATGTCTTAGTAGTTAATTACATTGTTAGGACTAGGGTTTGTTAAGGAGAATTCATGATTTGGTAGATAGGCAATAGAGTTTATGTAATGAATAGTCAAGCTTACTTTTTTTACCAGGGATCTTAATCATATCTAGGATTGACTGCAACTAAGAAATCATTAGAGTATGTTAACCTGAAAGCTGATTTTGAAAGTTCTAATGTCCACTCTCGGGGAAGCGATTGATTTTTTATGCTTAATAACTAATTTAAAGACGGAAGGGTGATACACAAAGTTTTAACCTATGCATTTCTAACTGCAAGTGCACAGCAAATCAGTTATAGTACTTTAGGATTGAATCCACAAAGACCGATAAATATGCAAACTAATTAAATAAATTCCAAACTAAATCTAGGACAGGGGCTTTTTAATATGCCTAACTAGAAAATAACTAACAAATTATTATACGGATTTTAAACAATTAAAAGCAAGGTTGGGCCTTGGGAACTTCGTGAGAAGAATCTAAATTGTAGCCAAAACGTGTCGAGTGTCGATCGACATCAAGAGTGGTGTCGTTCGACACCACACGATCAAAATATGTACCACTTAATTCCTAAACATGAAACCTATTGTAATGCAAACCAACTTCCATTGTAAATGTAATATATAATTAATTTCTAGCAAACCAAATTCCTTTGTGAGTCCTAAGGGATTAATTATGCAATAAACCTATGTTCAATTATTCATACACTATCTAGACCAAATTCCTTTGTGAATAGAAAGTTTACTCCTACTAAGATTTGTTCCAGCAATTATTAACACTTCCGTGTATAATAATTAACCTATGATCTAGACCCTACGTGATCAAACTAGGGCTAGCATTAAACTTAATCTAGAGGAAGAATTAAGGATTTAAACCTAGTTTAGACTTATGGTTAACAATAACTCATCTAAACCCTACAAACCATAAGCCTAACAAGAGATTTACTCAGACATAAAACATCATGCAATTAATTGAAAGCAATAAAATATCAAAGAGAAAAGATGAGAAAAAGGGTTCAAAAGATACCTCTCTCCCTTACAAATTCTCTCTAAAGTAAATTAAAGCATGAACCTAAACAATGGCTTAGTAAAAGTATTTATAGGAGTCTCGACAAATTATAGATTTGGAAAATTAGCATAATAGATTTTCCATAAGAGATATGGAAAATTGTTTGCTCTTGAAGAAATAGAAAACGACCAGGACTTGTAACCTAGTAGTTGTGCTATGGCTGTCACTACCCTCCTATGTTTTTCCTTTTTGCTATTCGTTTCCTTTTCTTCACTCGGGCCTTCTTCCTTTTTTTATCCATAAATCTTCTAGAATTCACCAAGGGTAAAAAAACATCCATGCACCTAAAATAACTCACTTGGACTCTAATAATAATATATAAACTCTAAAATATAAATAAATATATGTTTTATTATATTAAAAAACGGTAAAAATATGAGGTATATAAACTCCCCAGACTTAGCCTTTGCTCGCCCTCAAGCAAAACATAAACTAAACTGTGAAAGAGGTTTGAAAATATAAAACTCACCTTGCTTTAGAAAATTGGATTTGATCTAAGTCAACTTAGTAATCCACAGATTAGCTTGACTAATTCCAAACTTGACCGCCATGTACTTCTCCTTAGACTTCCTTAGCATTCCAAATAAACCCACAACCTTGTTTCGAAGTCGATGCCATAATCATAGCTTGTCTCTTCTTTTGATCCCAATGCCTTCAAAAATTCTAGACTCTTTTCCACTATAATGCTTGACAAATCCACACTTGAACAAAAATAATCATTACCCTCCCCCAGACTTGAGTAGAACTGTAGTTTAGTTATGGATCATCGAGAGTTTTAGTCTCTAGCCTATACCTTCGTCTTTGTTTCTCTTTAAATATAGGTACCATCATCGGAAAAGCCATTTTCTGCGCGACCCTAGTATTTTAACCGTCTTTGTATTATGAGTCACTTCTTTCGAAAGGGAGAGTAATAAATACTTTCTCTTACTTGTTGAATCTGGCAAGCATGAATGGAAGAATCAAATCCTAGTGCATTTATCACATGGAAGAGGTGCGATAAGCTCCAACCGTTTGACTGTTCGTAACTTAGCATGGATGTCTTTGTACTACCAATTGGCCTTTGGATTTTTCATTAGTCTTGCCCTGAATTTTTTCACAGATCTGAAAAAGACACAATAAAAAAATCCTGCAAAGATCATAGTTTAAAACTGATTTTGACTCGATACAATGACTCGATAAAAACCATTTTTTGTTGTTGAAATTATCACAATAAACTAAGACAAAGAAAAATACATCAGTATTTCTCTCCCCCATACTTAAACAACATTGTCCAAGTGTGTAAAAGTCTCGATGTGAGAAAAGAAAGAAGCATAAGTCAAAATAGGCAAAATCAGAAACTTACCTTGTTCCCTGCGGGGGTGTCGATCGACACTGATAATGGTGTCATCAACACCTTGTGGTAGCGTTCGACACTAAGTGTGTCACACGACACAAAAAGGCACTAGCCACTAAATCTGATTTATTTAAAATAGCCCGTTTCTTTTATATAATAGTAAAAATCACAAAAATAATTTAATAAATATTAGAAAAATGTGGGGGTCGGATTCCACCCCCGAAGATTGATAGCATAAAACGGCTAAATGTTTGCCACAAAACACTACTATGGCCCACGAGCTAATCATATGTCCACACCATCGAACATTACAGTCAAGGACTATCGATTGGTAACGACACAAGCTCGCACGGACTACACGATCGGCACGGCCCATGGACCACGGTCATGGACTACCCCCACGGGCCGTGCAAGGCACTTAGCTCGCGAGACAAGTTCTTCGGCTTGTTCCCTGGGCCAGACCTTCTAGAAACTCACGCAACGAACCATCGAGCCTATTCTATGGACATTTGGTTGGTGGGTCCCGGTCCAAACCTCACCAAGCAATGTGCTAGCTAAGTTTCAGTGGATCCTGACATACCTTACCAAGCAATGTGCTAGCTAAGTCTCGTTGCGGGTCCCGAACCTTCTTAGACAAACCAATTCGATCTTCGTATGATCAACNATGCCAAGATTGTCCTGTGAGCCAAATCCCGCGTTACGGCCCACGGGACAAGCTCACCATTTTTGTATGCAAACTAGACTTCTCTGTGGCCCACAGACCATCCAGCCATCCAAGCCAGGCGAGCTACGTCCTGGTCTGGTCCACAGACCATCCATCCTTCCATGCCAGACGAGCTACGTCCTGGTCTAGCCCACAGACCATCCAGCCTTCCATGCCAGGCGAGCTACGTCTTGGTCTGGCCCACGGACCATCCAACCTTCCATGCCAGGCGAGCTACGTCTTCGTCTGGCCCGCAAACCAGCCAGTCTTCCATGCCAGGCGAGCTACGTCCTGGTCTGGCCCACAGACTATCCAGCCTTTCATGCCAGGCGAGTTACGTCCTGGTTTGGCCCTATAGACCATCCAGCCTTCCATGCCAGGCGAGCTACGTCCTCGTCTGGCCCACAGACCATCCAGCCTTCCATATTAAGCGAGCTACGTCCTGGTCCGGCCCACACATCATCTTGCATTCCTCTTGTGCGAGCTTCATGCCTGCCGTGGCCCACGAGACCATCCGTGCTCCTTTGCTCGCGAGCTACGTCCAAGCCATGGCCCACAAACAAGTTCCACCATTCTTGTCCGCGAGCTACGTCGAAGCCATGGCCCACGAGCAAGCTTCTCCATAGCCCGCGAGCTACGTTACTCTCTTCCAGCGTCCGCGGGCTAAGTCATCCGTATAGCCCGCAAGGTCAGTCACATTTCAATCCGCGAGCTAGCTTAGCTCACTTAGCAACATCGCGTCATGTGGGTCCAACTACGTGACTTAGTTCCATTGAGAACTAAAGGACCCACGATGAACATTTCACCATCGTGATCATACTTTTTTTTCCTTGGCAAGGTTTTTTCCAAGTGGTTTTTCTTGCTAAGGTTTTTAATGAGGTGATCATCAGAACACATCCGACTCACGAGATTATCTCAACAATCTTGTGAGCCCAGAAACACTTATAACTAGCCGGATAGCCCAGCTCGGGTCCGTGGATCCGTTTCCTTCTTCCATCAAAACAAAGCCCTAAAGTTTGTTCCGAGCGCCGTCAAGCAAGAAGGTTCGAGAATAGAATCATCGGAGTATCTAAGGAGAAAGGAAACTATCTAGAAGACTGCTGGAAGAATAGAAGCAAATCTTCGGGAAATGGAAGGTGGCCCACGAAAGAGCTTGGGCCCAAAGACGGTTCAGTTAGGATATATATAGGATCTAAGGTCGTAGATCTTAGATTATCTCCTTCTCTCTCGAATAGCCTAAGTCTTAACAGCTTGTATTCGAGAATTCTCTTTGCTATCAATAAATCGACCCTACTTCTTTTACCTTGTTCTTTGTCTTTCTGTTTAACTTTCTGAGCGGTTCACATTAGAGAGTCGATGATCCCTTAAAAGATCTGTTAGACAAGTTTTTGGTTGTGTGTGAATTCTTGCCCACACAATTTGGCGCCGACTATGGGGACCTAATCGACTGCTCCACACGAAGAATCGCTCGGAACTATGAACATGGCTGAAGGTGATAATCTCGTGGATCAATTCCATCTCGACAGATCCACGGTGACCCCACCTCATGGTGGAAACTACCTGCTCATGAATCCATCTCTACATCCTACAATGGATCATCCCCGTCACTATGTCAACATGATCATGGGAGGGTCGCCATATTCCCCAGACTGTGTCTCTGCAATCGAGTCCTTCAAGCGGAAGGCAAGTACCAGCCCTACGTGGGCCACCATGCTAAACTCTCCAGACTGTAACATCTCTTTCACCGAGAAGGATGCAAATGCAATCAACCGACCTCACCACGATCCTCTCGTCATCCAGCTGACAATCGGCGACATCAACTACACCAAGGTTTTAGTGGACACAGGAAGCTCGATGAATATGATCTTCATGGGCGCACTACTGCGTATGAAGGTGGACCCATCAGGAATCGAGGAAACTCCTAAGCCTCTAACAAGCTTCTCTGGAACAACAACCATGACCCTTGGAACGATTAAGCTCCATGTCCAGGTCGAAGGCATCACGAAGACGGTGACCTTTGCAGTCACCGATCACCCCACTATCTACAACGCGATACTAGGAACCCCCTGGTTAAACTCAATGTGTGCAGTCTCATCTCCTTACCACTTGTGCATCAAGTTCCCAACATCCGAGGGAATCAAAACCATCCGAGGAAACCGGAAGGAATCCAGAGCATGCTTGCTCACCGAACACAAATTGAGGAGGCCTGTTACAGATCAGGTCCCAGAGGGCAATTGGAAGAAACGACAGATGAAGCACAGAGCTAGGAAACAACTATCTGTCATCATGCACCAACTATAGATCGCAGAAGCTCAGGAAGAAGAATCACATGTGGACCCCATCATCTCTATCCGCATGGACGATCAACATCCAGAACGACTCGTTGAGATCGGCGCGGACCTACCAGACTCCCTCCGCACAGAGCTCATCGCTTTCCTTAAAAAGAAACGTCAACACCTTCGCTTGGGCGGCCGAAGATATGTNCTCATCGCTTTCCTTAAAAAGAAACGTCAACACCTTCGCTTGGGCGGCCGAAGATATGTCTGGAATCAGCATGGACATCGCATGTCACGAACTCAACGTGGACCCAACCTTCAAGCCAATCAAGCAGAAGAGAAGAAGAATGGCAACCTTCAAGCCAATCAAGCAGTGAACGATGAAGTAGACAAACTCCTCAAAGTCGGATCAATCATGGAGGTCAAGTACCCAGATTGGATAGCCAACCCAGTGGTGGTAAAAAAGAAGAATGGCAAGTGGAGAGTCTGCGTCGACTTCACCGACCTTAACAAAGCATGTCCCAAGGACAGTTTCCCTCTTCCTTACATCGATCGGTTGGTCGAAGCAACAACAGGAAACCAACTTCATTCATGGATGCTTTCTCAGGATACAATCAGATCTTCATGCATCCTCACGACCGCGAGAAGACAACCTTCATCACCTACAGAGGTACCTATTGTTATAAAGTTATGCCTTTTTGGTCTTAAGAATGCAGGTGCAATGTACCAGAGGCTGGTCAACAAGATGTTCGCTGAGCAGCTGGGAAAAACCATGGAGGTATACATCGATGACATGCTCGTGAAATCGATGAACTAACATGACCACGTGGCCCACCTCGAAGACTGTTTCAAACAGCTCAACAAGCACAACATGAAGTTGAACCCCACCAAGTGTCGTTTCGGAGTCACCTCCGGCGAGTTCCTTGGCTGCCTCGTCACCCACCGCGGCATAAAAGCAAATCCAAAGCAGATCAGAGCCCTTCGAAACATGGCATCTCCAACAAACAAAAGAGAGGTCTAACGCCTCACAAGACGCATCGCAGCGCTCAATCGCTTCATCTCCAGGTCCACAGACAAGTGTTTACCCTTCTACAACATCCTCAGAGGAACCAAACACTTCGAGTGGACAAAAAAATGCGAGGAGGCCTTCCAACAGCTAAAGAATTGCTTGGAGCTGGCCCCAGTGCTAGCCAAACCTGTGGATGGCGAGCCTTTGTTCCTATACATAGCACTTTCTCCCTCAGCCGTCAGCAGAGTACTCATTCGTGAAGAGAGAGGCGAGCAAAATCACATCTTCTATGTCAGCAAAACCTTGACGGATGCCGAGACTAGATGTCCACAAATGGAGAAGCTCGCTCTAGCTGTCGTGATGTCATTGCGTAAGCTAAGGCCCTACTTCCAGTCCCACTCCATAGTGGTGCTTACTCCATTCCCATTACGAACCATCTTGCACAGTTCGAGTCAGTCGGGACTTCTAGCAAAGTGGGCTGTAGAATTGAGTGAATACGACATCGAATATCACAGCCGCACTAGCGCAAAAGCATAAGTACTAGCTGACTTCTTAGTCGAACTTCCACAAGATACGGACGCTGACCCCACAGAACACGCGACATAGACACTCCATGCAGACGGAACATCATCCAAGCAAGGGTCAGGAGCCGGCATCCTTCTGGCCTCACCTAAAGGAGAGATCATCGAACAGTCCATCCGTTTTGATTTTCCAGCCTCCAACAACGAGGCATAATATGAAGCTTTGATTGCAGGGTTGAGACTTGCCTTAGGCATCAACGTCCAGAAGATTCAAGCCTTCTGCGACTCACAACTCGTAGTCAATCAGTTCAACAGCGAGTATTTTGCACGAGACGAAAGGATGGGGGCCTACCTCAACATTGTAAAAGACCTGTCAGAAAAATTCACGGAATTAACCCTTACGCGAATCTCTCGAAATGAAAATACAACTGTCGGCGCACTAGCAGCCTTGGGCTCCACATCAGATCCAGACCTGCGCAGAGTGATCCCCGTGGAACTCCTGGAACATCCAAGCATCCAAGAAACTCATCTCATTCAACCTATCGATGCTGAAGTGGTGGGCCCCGAAAATCAACCTGCAACAAAATATGAGGTTGTTCATATGCAGGTGGACGAAGCAACTGACCACATCAACTATGGAGGTGACAATCTTTGGATGGATCGAATCAAACATTACATCACGACTGGAGATGTTCCCACGGACAAGTGGGTCACGCGTAAACTCAGAGGTCAAGCGGCACGTTACATCAGCAAAGACGACAAGCTTTACAAATGGGGGCTTGGCGGCCCACTGCTCACTTGCCTCGAAGGAGCAGACGTTCGCAGAGTGATGGAAGACATTCACGGAGGTTCTTGTGGAAACCATTCTGGGGGCCGCAGCTTGGCCATCCAAATCAAGCGACACGGTTTCTACTGGCCCACAATGATCAAAGTCTGCGAGCAATTCTCTGCCAAGTGTGAGAAATGCCAGCGCCACGCTCCAACCTTCCATCAGCCCACTGAGATGCTAACATCGGTGTCATCACCATATACTTTCATTAGATGGTCCATGGATATAGTGGGCCCTCTCCATAACTCGAAGCAAAAATATTTTTTGCTTGTCCTGACTGATTATTTTTCAAGTGGGTAGAATCAGAGTCATACGCTAGCATCAAGGACGCCCAGGTCGAAAATTTCGTGTGGAAGTTCATCATTTGTCGTCATGGTGTACCTTAAGAAATCGTCACAGACAACGGGTCCCAATTCATCTCAGCCCGCTTCGAAGGTTTCTGCGAGAAGTGGAAAATTCGCCTCAACAAATCAACCCCTCGTTATCCACAGGGCAATGGCCAAGCAAAACGGCCAACAAGACAATCCTTGATGGACTCAAGAAGCGCCTTGATGCCAAGAAAGAATGATGGGCAGACGAACTCGATGGAGTCCTCTGGTCCCACCGGACGACCCCTAGACGACCAACCGGAGAAACTCCCTTCGCACTCGTGTATGGGACAGAATGTGTCATCCCATCAGAATTAGAGTTTCCAGGCATACGACGCACGCTCCTTCCGCAACATGAGGATCTCAATCACCTCTTACAAATCGACGAGTTAGATCTAATCGAAGAGCGTTGCGACCAAGCATACATCAGACTACAGAATTACCAGCAGGCAGCCGCAAGGTACTACAACAGCAAGGTCAGGACCAGACGATTCAAGGAGTCTAACCTTGTCCTCCGCAAAGTGTTCCAGAATACAGCTGAACTAAATGCTAGCAAACTCGGGACGAACTGGGAGGGACCTTACAAGATCTCAGAGGTTGTAAAACCAGGCGTCTAAAAATTCGTCAACATGGAAGGCATCAAAGTGTCAAGATCTTGGAACACGACCCATATAAAAAAGTACTATAACTGAGTGTCATCACAAGCATTCGCAGCAAGATGAACTATGAGTCGACTTGATCCCTTTCTAGGGTACGTAGGCAGCTCATCACCACATGAGTCCATTTGACCCCTCCTCTAAAAAAAGGGGGGGGGGGAGTGGGGTAGTACACTCATATACTCCCACTCAACTTTCGTGGTTCACGAAAACGTTTCTTCAGCACTTATCCAATCGGCCACACCAGCAGTTTGATAGCACTAAGACTATCTCGACCATGTTCCAGGTAACACACCACCTCCTTTCTAGCAAATAACTCTCACATGACTAGGCTTAGGTTGGAACCCGCACGCCATCTTTGTGTTCTCACCTACATGTTGGACCCCACCACTGTTCTCCTAACGAATCATCCATGCCTCTCAAAGCATGTTGTTACGGTCACGTGGTTTAGGGTCCCGTTGTCAACCTATTCCCGACGAAGAGCAGGTTGGTTTCAGGACCGATTCGTGGTGATCAAGCTAAGTCGACATGGGCCCACACAGGAGCTCTTAAAATGCAAACCATTGTCGACGATAGCATTGAGCTAACGACCCTGTCACAGCTCACGAACGAAGTTTACCAAATCTTCAAGCGTATAAAATCGCACCCATTGTTGCTGATCCCAACAATGGTATATACGCGGATCATGAACACCATCTCAATGGTAAAGCACGCGACATCTATTGTCGGAAGCAGTCTCACTAGATATAGAGTGGGGGGTGTGAAAGAAATAGTTTTTCTTTGAAAACCCAGCAGCTCAACGCTGGTCATCTACATCCCATGGGCACATCCTTGATGCATCGTCACAGGGAGGGATAATATTCGGTTTCAGCTTTCTCCACAAAAAGCCTGATCGCAATGATCATCGAAGTGACCCATCGAAACACAGTTATCATGCTGGTCTCATACATCTTATGGACATAATCCTCCTGCCAAAATGCTAGCATCAGAATGCAGGCTAAGGAACTATCCAACCAGGGGATGAGATTTGATAAACATGATCCCTCCAAACCCAGCAAGAATATTCCGCTGGCCCACTCAAGTCGGTCACACTTCCTTGCTGAGAGGTCGCTACTCAAGGCAAACGGTGGGGCAAAGACTTTAAACCAATCGCAACAATGACTGCATTACTATCTAAATGACAAGGAACAACACCGTCTAACAAGACAACATCCAACAAACATATCCCAATGATCGAAGCATCAATGGTTCAATCGT